>PIJE02002327.1:0-50976 GCA_002895965.2 Coryphaenoides rupestris | reverse complement strand
TTCCAGCACTGTAGTACGGGGAACATCATTAAAAAGAGACGGAAACGAGTGGATGAGGTCTTTGATGTCAACTTGTTGATCCACCTCCAAATGACTGAATTGAGAGCCTAGGGACAACAGGATCTCTGAATTCGTCAACCGAGGACTCTCCTGGGGCACAGCACGCAACTTCAAACCATCATCATCAACAGTACTATTTGGACACTCCCCTGAGAACACTACAGCAGGAACAGGAGACCACCGGCCCTGTGCTCACCTCTGAATCCTCATCCTGTTTCTCTAGAATGGTATAGCTTAAGCATGTTAATATGGCAGACACGAGTGTGACGTCTACGATCAGGAGTCTGGATAAGAGTCAGTATCGCTCAGCTTTTTCTCAACACGATAAGGACCAGAGAACCTAGCAGAGAGAGTCACCCAGGACAGGAAGCAGGACCAAAACCTGGTCCCCCACCTGCAACTTCCGCGCCAGAGTTCGCTCATCAAACTGACTTCATCTTCCCCTGAGAAAAAAGTGGCCTTAGCGAGATCGCACGCCTCATGCAACCGCTCACAAAACTGACATACTTCACACTCCGGGGTGGGACTGGATCTTCTGACAGAAATGTCTTTCAAAACTTTCAAAGGACCACGTACAACATGACCAAACTCCGAGTTCGCTTTCACCAGGGGAAAGGAGGGACGAGCATGACCTGTTTAAAACACTATGGGACACAGTTCGTTACCCCTGGGTCTGTTTGGAGACTTTTTGGAAGCCCAAACGTAGAAAAGAACTTAAGGAGGGCTTTCACCACTGAAGGAGCCGTGATCTTTCGGAGTGGGATAGCCTCTGGGTAACGGGTTGCCATACACATTATGGTCAACAAATACTGGTTACCGGCTTTGCTTGTTGGTAACGGACCAACGCAGTCTACTAAGACATGCTCAAATGGTTCTCCCATGACTGGTATAGGACACAAGGGTGCAGAAGGAATAACTTGGTTTGGCTTCCCAACCACCTGACACGTACGGCAAAACCGAGGTACATCTCTTTTTAACCCTGGCCAGAAGAAATGCCGTAGAATGCGGTCGTAGGTTTTGGCTATTACCAAGTGACCAGCCCAAGGGTTATCGTGAGCAGTACACGCTGACGGTAGACTGTGGGAACCACAATCTGATATACAGCACTCCAATCACTACCTAGCTCCTTGTGTGAAACCCACTTCCGCAACAAGATATCGTTGTCAATAAAATAAACTGCGTTTTTCAATGCTAGTTCCTCCTGACCAACAGCAGAAAAACACTTCAAGGCTAGGGTCACTCTTTTGAGCACTGACCAGCTGCTCACAAGTGACAGGTAGTTCCACCATATCCTTATCTCTTGCCGGACTTTCTCCAGCTGAATGTCTGGCAGGTATTTTATCAGTAGCAAACACTGGGGCAAACGTGGAGTCACAGATTAACCTCATCAGGGTTTCTTTTCGCCTGAGCGCGCATCACAGCACATGCAGGGAACACGCCCGGAATACTGTTGGCTATATTTGGTCCCTCTATCTGGGACTGAAGAATTGGAGTTTCCAACACCTCTAACAAAGGCAACACTTTACCTCCGGCTATATCGTTACCCAGAATGAACTGAACCCCTTTTACGGGAAGACTGGGACGCACACCAACCTTAAACACCCCACAAACCAGATCACAACGTAAATACACAGTACAACGGCACTGGAACAAACCCCATTTCAATACCTTGAACCAGTATGCTAGATTTACAAGAGGAAGTGTCAGACAAGGCTAAAACATCAGCTAGTATAAAAGACTGCAGCCCCCGTGTCTAAGAATTTCCTCGGCTTGCTGGTCTGTCTCCTCACCAGTAGAGGACACTAAACCCTCAAGGAGAAAGGGCTTATAACTGGGATCAGGGCATTCAGTAACGCCTTCAAATGTAGGCTCGACTGATGAAGACTGGAAACACGTCTATCAAACCAACACCCTGTGGTGGCTTAACTGGAAGCTTACGTTTGGCGGCAAAACAGTTTGCGATGACATACCAAATCTGGTGACAATAAAAGCACTCTCGCTCATCCTTTTTACATGGCATACTCTCCGGGGAAAACCTTGCCTGAGCTGGCGTAGTAGGAGCCGGCGCACAAGATTTATTCTCATTACGAGAGGGCACAAAGACTTGTTTGTGAGTCAAAACCAAACTCCTGCCAGCACAGCTGCTTGAGCCAAGGACCCCACCTTTCGCTCATACAGATAAGTCACTAAACGGTCTGGCAAACCGTTTTTGAACTCCAACAACACTAACTCACGTAGCCGCGAGAAATCAACCACTGTATTGGCAGCACACCACTTATCCAAGAGCGTCTCCTTTTCTCCGGGAAACTCCATGAACGTACGATCAGCAGACTGATTCCGAAACTTTTGCCTGTAAGCTTCAGGTACCAGCTGATAGGCACGGAGCACAGTCACTTTTACTGTCTTGTAGCACAGGCTATCTTCGAGAGATAACGATGTCATTACTTCCTGAGCTTTACCCGACAACTTACATTGCATCATCGTAGTCCATACCGCTCAAAGGCACCAAAATATGAATCCACTTCGGGTTCTCGAAAAGGAGGTACTAGCCTGATTTGGCTACTGATCTCAAATGATACTGGAGGGTTAGCATCTGAGGATACTTTTGTAGGAGCTATAGGCTGGGTCGACCACGAACCTTGTGCCGCCGCCTCCAACTCCAGCTGATGCATTTTCACAGCCGTCTCTGCTTCTATTTCCATCCTGCGAATTTCCAGGCTGCACTGCCTGTCTTTATCCTGCGCCTCAAACTTGAGGCGAGTGAGACGCACCTGTAAACGGGCGTTACCATCAGAGCCAGCTAATGAACGTGCAGGGGAGAACGGCTCAAACCGTGGGAGTGTACTGGGGATTTTAACTCTTGCTCCAGGCTCAACCTGGGTACTACAGGCCTTAAAATCCTCCAACAGTTCCTCCTCATTACGCTCGCCTTCTGCGTCAAACAAAGGCTTAAACTCTTTAGGCAACTCTCCCTCAACAATAACCGCCTCTGAATCAGGCAATAACAACGATGGCCCAAATTTCAAGTCAAGTATTTTATTGTCACTTCAATTTACACGTGAGTATAAGCAGTGAGTGAAAAACTGCAAAACGCCTGACAGTAATTATAAAGGAATACAAAATAGATGACTACAATAGAAATTATGTAAAATAGAATTTAAGTAAATGAAATGGAATATACAGCAAAAATATCCAGGTGAGCAGTACACATATAAATCAATGTACTAAAATATACATTGTTATATGCTGACATTCACAGAATGTCACAGAACACCTTCCCAGACAGTCGACAACACTAGCACCAGCAGTTGGCACCAGGACTAGCACTAACGCCAGTACTAGCACCAGCACTAGCAGTAACACCAGCAACTAGCAGTAACACCAGGCACTAGCACCAACACTTAGCACTGCTACCAGCACTAGCAGCTCATCACCAGGACTGGCACTGGCAGTAACACTTAGCACTAGCATTTAGACATTGCTGCCGAACTTGTTCAGCAGCCTGATGGCCTGACTGGAAGCTGTCTCCGAGTCTGCTCGTGTGGCACTTGATACTGCGGTATCGCCTGCCTGACGGTAGAAGTGTGTACAGTTCGTGGCTGGGGTGGTTATTGTCTTTAATAATCCTGTTTGGCCTTGACCACGCACCGCCTGGTGTATATATCCAGGAGGGAGGGAAGCTCACCTCCAACGATGTACTGGGCCGTCCGCACCACCCTCTGTAGTGTTTTACGCTCCAGTGCGGTGCAGTTCCCGTACCAGACGGTGATGCATCCTGTAAGAACACTCGATGGTACAGGAGTAGAATGTTCTGAGGATGCGGGGGCACATGTTGAATTTCCTCAGTCGCCTGAGGAAATACAGGCATTGTTGGGCCTTTTCACCACGTGTGTGGTGTGCGTGGTCCATGTGAGGTCCTCGGAGATGTGCACGCCGAGGAACTTGAAGCTGCTGACCCTCTACTGCAGCACCGTCGATGGAGATGGGGGCGTGCTCTCCTCTCCGCTTCCTGTAGTCCACGATCAGCTCCTTGGTCTTCTTGACGTTGAGGGCGAGGTTGTTTTCTTGGCACCACTGTGCCAGTGATCCAACCTCCTCCCTGTAGGCTGTCTCGTCGTCGGCGATCAGACCCAACACTGTCGTGTCGTCAGCAAACTTCATGAAGACGTTGGAGCTGTGCATAGCCATGCATAGTTTAGCTCGCCTGGGAGGGAGGTAGAGGAGTTCTCTACACCGCTGGTTCTCCCTCTGAAGTCCGTGATACCTGCCTCCCCATCAATTCCCTTAAAACAACCTGTTTGAGTTGTCCTTCACTATGCCCCTCGGAACTAAAAGGCATTCAAATCCACCACCCGACAACTATCTAGTTGCTCCTGGGTGGGAAACTCCTAGGTCAAAAGTAGCCACTACACAAAACACAGCAGTCGCTTGCAGCACTGCCACCTCCCACCACTGCGCATCACCTCCACACCAACCACTCGGCACACCAATTTAGGAAATCCTAGCCAGAGACCAGTCAGCCAAAACCAGCCACCAACCAGCCAGGATCCCGGACGAGCCCCCACTCTGTTACGCCCCCTTGAGGGCAATAACATGGTATGCCGAGGGTGATAGTGGGAACACAGTGGACAGGAAACCATGATATATATTCAAAATGATACTTATTTTAACACATCACAGGGAACAAGGGGACTATGAGCAGTGCCAAAGAAATGAATCTAGTAAAACATCTCCCTAGCCTACCTAACCAAAAAGCTTCCCTACCTAAGAAAAAGACATTGGTTGGCACTTGCTCCTAACCTGGTGTATATAACAAATGTAAGCTACGTGCTGGATATGTATGCCCATGGGCAGCTTACCTATCCCCACATCCCCTGTGTGAAGATCCAAAACACTACAGAACAAAAACTAGACAAACAAAATCCAACTTACCCAAAAGTGGTAAACAGCAATGCTGCTAAATGACTCCTCAAGTCAAACAAACCACACTAAGCAGGACAGCTGTACTCAATGAAGTTGATGATGTGATGAATGGGCAATCACCGACAACACCTGAATAGTTAATTGATATTGAGGGGAGAAACAGAAGACACAGAAGGGAGGACAAAACATACACCAAGCATACAGGACACAGACCTGTGTCCATAACATGACTATATGATTATTGTGTGTGTGTGTGTGTGTGTTTTCTGCACATGTACAGACTTATTTTTGCACTAGCCCTTTTCATATTTCAAATTGTCTTTACTTCACTTTGTTTTGCATGCCTTGTCATTTTTTCAATAGTAACTAAGTTTATCTTTGCACTTTGCACTTTGCACTTAGCAGTGTTGCACGTTTGCAGTGTTGTGTGTTGTGTTTAACTTTATTCCTTTATTGCAGTGTTGTTTTACTTTAGTATAAATAAACGATTTAATGTACAAGTGGGTTACTACAGTTATTTGTACATTCACACATGGAGGTAGACCTACCTGCTAGATTAAAAAGAGCAGCAGCAGGTTAACTGGCTGTGGTATCACAACAAAAGTGGTGGATATTTAAGTTAGACGAAAATGGTTGTGATCACATTACACAAGATAGGAACTTCCTGTGGAAGTCTACACTGGCACATTTAATGGGCATCGTCTGTTGACATTCTTGTGGAAGTGTTGTGTTATCATCACAAAAGGTGTACTCTGGGAATTTGAATGGGCATCATAAGCACCGGTTGACAGTCTTGTGAAAACAACATTTGGCTGAAATGATCCTGGTATACTGTCTATCCACTATCCACATGATAACTAAGTTGATCTGTAAACATTTGGAAAAGAAAAGAATGAAACGGTTGGTATATGGTTTCTTTTCACGTGGTTGCATCTTACTTCTCAGTTGTAACACAAAAAACAACATCAACACAAAGTCCATCATGAGTTTATTTAAAGGAAAGAGCAAAACCAGTAAAAGTAGAAAACAGCATATTTGCAGAAATACAAATATCAACGTGAAATATACATCTTTCAATGCAATTAACAAGAAAAAAAAAGAGAAAATAATTATGAGAAGAGTGTCTTCAAATAAAGCTACTGCTCAGGCATTCAAGTGGCGCATGAGAGCAGCACGTCTTGTCCAGCTGCACCTGCTCTGTGAGGAGGCTGTGCATCAGGTTGTGCGAGGTGACCAGGGGCTGCCCATTCCTCTCTGTAGACCTCTCCATGGCTCTCACACAAGTTATGCAGCACACAGCATGTCAGAACTATGGATTTCACCATCTCTGTGCTGTGGTCAGTTCTTTTAAGGAGGCATCAGGACAATGGAATACCACCCTTTCCTGTTGAAGTACTCAGTGTGGTATTTCTGGGGAGCCAAGATTGGAATGTGCGAGCCATCGATGGCACCAACACACTGTGGCAAACCCCACGTTTGCTCAAATAATCATGCCATTTCCTCAAAAGTTGCTGGACTTGGAATAACTTCAGGCCACAAAATGTCCTCCACAGCTGTGCAAAAGTCCTTCAGACAGCTACAGACAGTCGATCCGCCTACCGCAAACAGGTGGGACACAGTCCTATACTCAGCATTGGTTGCAAGCTTCCAGATTGCCATAGCAACCCTTTGCTGGAGGGGAACACACTTACAATATGTCGTGTCTTTCTTCTCCATCGCAGGCTGCAATCTTGCGCAGATGTATCTGAATGTTTCCCTCGACATTCTGAAGTTGTCCACCCATTCCTCGTCAGAGAACATTGGCACCTCAACTGTCCACCAATGGCTATTCCTCTTGCGAGTCCAAACAACAGGAGAGGCACGCCGTAGTAGACGATTAAGGATGATCTACAACAAATGAATGTCATCAACATTAGATATAATCAGAATTACAATCAGCATTATTGGCCAAGTATGCTCACATACAGGGAATTTGACTCCGGTAGATGCACTCTCTTAGACACAATTTAACATTACAGAAAAACAGGCTTACCATGTGCCCTTGTAGACGACGTTCCATTGCATTTCGCTGATGTAAATTCCTCAACACAACGACACGTTGAAGAAGTCTTCGTCTATCTTCTTGTCTCTGCCTTTCGTTTATTTCAAACTCGAACTCAATCTCATCAAGGGCTCGCATCCTTCTCTGGTGAACGACCTCCAAGACCAGGCGTATAAACACGAGGCACAGAAACACAGAAACCATCTCCTCTCCTTCCATGTTGATGTTTGGCACCGACAAAACGTGTCGCGGAACTAATTACGTCACATTTGAACTCCGTGGGTCAGCCTCTCGAAGGTCCCTGTAGTGGGTACGGGACGCCAAGGGGAGCTAATGCGTGGGCGTAGCCAAAAACAAACCTTAAAAATCAGCTCACTGGCTCATAAGACAATGCCCTTCAAGCCTGTAATGAGCTAGTTCAGCTAACTAGCCCCTAAGCTACTCATGTGCGAACAGGCCTCAAGTGAAGCCTGCCTAGAGTGATTAACACACACATTTTGTACTTTTTCAGAGGGATCCCAAAGCACCAGAGACCTCAAAACCAGCTCACTGGCTCATAAGTCAATGCCCTTCGAGCCTGTGATGAGCTAGTTCGGCTAACTAGCCCCTAAGCTACGGATGTGCGAACAGGCCTCAAGTGAGCGAACAGTAGATAACATAATTCAAGACAAATAAGTCATATTACACCCAGTTTGTTAGTCAGTTATTTATTGCAGAAGTTTGGTTTGTGAGTTCAATTTTTTCGAATAAACCCTTACACAGTTTGCACATCTCTTGACCTTTAATACATATGAAACTACTTTACTCCTAGTATTACGTTTCCAAGCACGACACACTAAATTGTTGGGAAGGTTGTTTAATATCGCTCCAAAGTGACGGCCGTCTCTGGAGAGAAAAGAAACCCAATAGATAGATAAATCTTTTAATATGCATAGTGTAAATGTTGATACCTCTCTTTCTATCTCTAGGCTACATCTAAACATATACCTACATATAACATATAACATATAACTGTATTTATAAATACAGTTTCACAGTTGTAATTACCTACTGAATGCTGATATCTGGTGTGTGTGTATTCTCTTTCAGATACCATGGCCCCGTGTCCAATTTACAAGAATGAGCGGTCAGCCTTGAGCCAACACCTAAAAAAATGTCCACACGGTTAAGAATGACGAGGAGCGGCCGATCCTCATCCGTGTGGCGCGAGGCGACATCGGGATCGGAACGAGTCCATGTCCAGTCACGGGGTGTTTTTACCACAAAAAGCACCTGCAAAGGCACCTCGAGATTGGGCAACGGGACTTCACCGTCGAGCAGAGGGAGTTGTGGACCCAGCAAGCCAGGATCTCAGAGGCGATCAAGCGGCTGGCTGCACTCAGGGCCACCGACCCAGCCGTCCTTTTGATGACCAACTGTGACGTAGAGGAGGATGAGATCCGGGAGGCCGAGAGCTACCTCGACAACCCCCCCCCCATTTCCAGTCAACCCCCCGACGTAGTGCCACAGCGAGTGTTCGACGTGGGTGGACCCTCCCGGACTCGTGTAGCACGAGGTCCCGGTGGCCCTGGATGAAAGCAAAAGATTAGATTAGATTCAAATTTATGGTCATTGCACAGCACAAGTACAGTACAGCGAAAAGAAGTTGACCCCCCCATTCATTTCCATAGGGAGTGGTACAAAAGTGTACAACTCAATGACCCACATTAATTTCCATAGGGAGTGGTACAAAAGTGTACAACTCAACAGACCCCCCCATTCATTTCCATAGGGAGTGGTACAAACGTGTACAACTCAATGACCCCCCCATTAATTTCCATGAAGAGTGGTACAAAAGTGTACAACTCAATAAACCCCCCCATTCATTTCCAATGGGAGTGGTAAAAAAGTGTACAACTCAATGACTCCCCGATTCATTGGCAATAAGAGTGGTACACTCCCGTTTTCTCCAAGGTGGCTGGGGCTAGAAGGCTGACACTTGGTACCATAAGAGTACCAAGTGGTGACATAAACATACTGCAATATCAGCCTCCTAGCCCCCCGAAAAATTACACGGATTTTCCCCTGTTCATTTCCAATGGGAGTGGTAAAAAGTGTACAACTCAATGACTCCCCCATTCATTTCCAATGGGAGTGGTACCAAAGTGTACAACTCAATAGACCCCCCCATTCATTTCCATAGGGAGTGGTACAAAAGTGTACAAATCAATGACTCCCCCATTCATTGTCAATAGAATTGGTACACTTCCGTTTTCTCCAAAGTGGCCAGGGCTAGAAGGCTGACACTCGGTACCGTAAGAGTACCAAGCGGTGACATAAACATACTGCAATATCAGCCTCCTAGCCCCCCGAAACATTACACAGATTTTTCCCCATTTATTTCCAATGGGAGTGGTAAAAAAGTGTACAACTCAATGACTCCACCATTCATTTCCAATGGGAGTGGTAACAAAGTGTACAACTCAATAGACTCTCCCATTCATTGTCAATAGAATTGGTACACTCGGTTTTCTCCAAAGTGGCCGGTGCTAGATGGCTGACACTCGGAACCGTAAGAGTACCGAGTACCTAGCCCCGCGAAAAATTCCACAGATTTTCCGCCGTTCATTTCCAACGGGAGTGGTAAAAAAAAGTGGTACCCCCGTTCATTTCTGTACTTTACTCACAGTATATTATTATATATTACGTATTTATTTTTGTGTTACTTTCTATTTCCACTCCACTACATTTCAGAGGGTGATATTGTAGATTTTACTGCAGTACTTTTAATTTTGATACTTTAAGTAAATATCATACTTTTGTACTTTTATTTATTTAACTTTTTCAATGTATTATTGCTACAGTGTGGTATTACTACTTTTAGTTATATCTTAGTACTTCTTCCACCACACCACAATATGAGCTCAATGCCAATATGTAAATTGGCATTGAGCATGGAGGTAAACCAACTGTCCATAGAGAGGGGAGCAATGTCTCTTACAAGAAAGCCGGGTTTAGCATACCAATCAGCCCTGCCCTCAACACCGCCATCCAGAATTCATCCCATCCAGGAGTTCGGCAGCTGAAAGAGAATCTGCCATCGTTGACAACTCACCTCATAAAATTCAGTAAGAAGAGCTCGGATTGCATTTCCCCAACCCCCCATAGGGATGGATGTGCACTTGTGTCCCGTTCTGAGAGTTTGCGATTGGTATTCATGCTATTCCAAAAGCAGTGTGACATTGTTTGAAAACCACAGGGCTCTATTACGCTAGACATAGACATTTATTGTTTTTCCGTCCATATACGGGCCTGTATATGGGCTGTAAAGGCAACATTAAAACAGTGACGGAAAAGTGTATATCGTTGCTTAAGTATGCCAGTTTTTAAGAATGTATTCACTGTCCTTAATCCCCCAGCGGCCATCTTGGTTCTAAGAGGCTAGCTGAACGCTCGCCCCTCCACCCAGCTAGCGTTTAAAACCAAGATGGCCGCTGGGGGATTAAGGCTCATAGTCAACTGAACCGCCTTTTCCCGGTCGTCTCCCATCTGTCAGAATGTCTGCGCTGTCACATCTAGTCTCCTGTTTAGAGATGAATTAAGTTTATTCTATCATATTTTAATCAATTAATTCACATTTACATTTAGGGCATTTGGCAGATGCTTTTATCCAAAGCGACTTCCAAAGAGTACATTTGTTGAAGGAGAGACAGCAATATATCACTGTGGTACATAAAGATAAGAATAGAAAAGTTTTCTAGCTTTCATAATTGCAAGGTTAATAGAATGAGTTTCATAATTGCTAGGTTGCCTGTATAATAGCTGGGATAAGAGCAAAAGTGCCATTTCAATCAGTCAAGAGGTTGGAGTACAAGTGTGTAGTACAGATGATTCTTTCTGTACCGTAAACCCCCCTTCTTACAATAGGACTAGTGTGCAATAAAACTATGTGTAGCAGCTGCCATTACATGTACAGGTGTCGTCGTTGCTGTAAAGCTACCAATGCTAATCCCTCCATTCCTTTTGTAACCTTCCCTGTCTCTCGTAAAACGGTTTAGTAAAATGTTATATTTTATAAACATGGGCATCTGCTCTCTTCAGTTTATTGGGTGGGTTAAAGTAGGTTACAACGCACACGTTACGGGTCTCTATCTGTCTCCCGCCTTATGGCTGTGGTGTTGTCTGTCCTGTCCATTCCATTCACATCAACATGAGCTCGTTGCTAACACAGGGAACGTCGCAACGTTGAACCTTTCAGCTCACGCTTGCCGCAGTTTATTTTTATTATTATTATTTCATTATTTTTTTTTATCACAGGATGACTCACCCCTAGCGTGTCTTCAACAAACTCAACTCGTGACACGCATCGCAAAAATACGCACGGGGGCCAAAAGTCGAAAATCGCGCGATTTTTGATAATCGTCTCCTTCACGGCCCGACTGTCGACGAGTGGATTGAGCGCGTGCCAGCAGATAAGAGAACGCGCTTAAAACGTTCGACTCGTTAGCCGTGAGTGAGTAAATCCGGAAGAACCGTTTTGACATTTCGCAAACCGTTTCCGCAACATACTCGAGAGATGATCTTCAACGTCTAGCGAAAACGAGAGCGAGCGAGCGTGCGCCGCCGCCGCCGCCAGCGTCGTTAGCGGTAGCTCGTTCCATACCCGTAAAAAACGGCAGACTTCTTTTTATTTGTATTTTTGTTGTTTTTTTCTTCGTTTATTTATGTTTTTTCTTCCTTCCTTCCTTCCTTTCTTTTTCCCTCCTTTTCTCCACAGATTTAAGTCAAGCTTCCTTCCCCATGTGAGCGTGAGAGTCTGTTGGCACAGCATGCTAAGGTGCTCCCGCGTTCCCTCACGTCCTCGCCAAGCTGTTCAGCCTTTTATGGTTTTTTTTCTCCCTTTCTTTCTTCCTGCAGCACATGCTTATTGGGGCGCACGCTTCATTGTGAGCTGAGAGACCTCAGAGTTCAGACGTTTTCTATCTCTCTCTCTCTCTCTCTCTCTCTCTCTCTCTCTCTCTCTCGATCTATCCCTGTCACTGCCTTTGCGTCTTTGCAACACGCTTCTCGAACAAACCCCATGAACACAAACACACGTGCAGGAACACACACAGACACTCTGATGGATTCCTTGATGGAGAGAGGCATGCATGCAGGCATGCACACATCAGCAAACAAACAAGCACACACACACACACACACACACACACCCAGTGACATTTGTGATTACAATGATTACCAGTGGGTGAAATGAAGTCATATTTTGGTTTCTAAATAACAGATTGTCAAATCTGCTCCCGCCGAACGATGCAAATGGGCATATTACTTTCACATTTCAATTTATTTCCCTCAGAAGCTGCGATGTCTGTGGGCCTGCCACTCATGCTATTGTCTCCATCACCGTGTCGTCGGGAATCAAACTGGCGGGCAAAATTAGGAGTTTTGTCAGTCCGGGTAAATGGATTACATGTATATAATAGCACTATTATCCAAAGCGCTTCACAGTATTGCTTCACATTCACCCATTCATACACCGACGGCGGTGCCAACCATGCAAGGTAACAACCAACACGTCAGGAGCAGGTAGGGTTAGGTGGTGTCTTGCTCAGGGGACACCTCGACACTTAGCTAGGAGGGGGAGGAGCCCGGGGATCGAACCAGCAACCTTCCGGTTGCCAGACAACCGCTCTTACCCTCCTGAGCTACTGCCGCTCACTGGTGAGGCTGTTTTTCAGTAGAGGGGGGCATAGTGTAAATAGTGTAGGTTGGGTTGGGTGGGGGTGAGTGGGTGGAGACTGGGGGTGGGGTATATAATGTAGGTACTGCATCCAGGCTCGGGAGATGCCATCTTGCTCAGGGGTTCTGACCGGTTCTGTCCCGTAACAGTAGAAAATGTCAAACTTTTGTGCTGCTCTTCGGTGTAGTTTTGTTTTGGTTCTTTTTATGGAGGTCCAAAACAGTTTGCAAAGAGGTTAGTATGTTGGTTGAGGAAAGCGGTAGATTTGCTTTGTTTGTTGGCTGTGGTTTTGATGGTTAGTGCAATGGTTCTCAGACTCTTTTACTAAATGTGACAAAAAACTATTTTGCTAATGTACCAACTCTAAGGTATTTATTCAGCCAAGTACCCTGTTAAGGTTAAAGTGATATTCTCTTAAAACCGGATTAATCGACACCAAATGCCTGTGTCCTTTGGAGAAGCCCTGAAAAAACACTGTTGCAATAATTAATTCATCAATTAATTTTCATCAGGCGGAACAACGTCGTTTCGGTTCATGTTCCGAGTACCCCCTGCAATCCTTCAAAGTACCCCAAAACGGGTACACGTAGACCCAATTTGAGAAACACTGGGTTTCGAGGTGTATTTTATTATTTATTGCTCGGGGGTATAGGGTGTGTGTGTGTGTGTGTGGGTTGATGGTTTCTGTCATTTTGACAGGTTGGTGGGCGGGGGGGGATCAGAGATTGGTTGTGAGTGCGGCTGGAGTTTGACTGTTGTGAAGATGTGTTGTGTCAGTCGGTGATGTAGTCGGTCGGCGGGGGGTGAGTTTCCACTGTCGGGGGTTGGGGGGGGGGGTTGCGGCGGGTGGGCCCGTTGCGGCGGAGCCTCGTCTCCGCGGGGGGCGCGTTGTTTTGCGTCTCGCACGGCATCTGCTGATAATTGCACTCAGATTGTCATGTTGCGTCTTCCGCCTTTCCCTTTTTCTTTCTGGAATCACGCTTTTGAACAACTCCTTCGATCTAATGACTCATTTCCGACTAATTTAAGTTTTGTATACGTTCATGTGCGACGCCGTCATTAGCGTTCCTCTACGTTACTTCTGAACGACTTTGTGTTTTTCGAACTTGAATGACAATGAGGGACTGGGGTTATAACCGTTCGTCGTTCCCACCCTCAGTTCTCCGCAGTTTTGCATCGAGACCTCGAATGACGTCAACCGTTTCACTGCCATTTTTCGTCAAACCCCCGGGATTAAAATGTGAAGCTATCTGTTCACAGCGTTTCTCCTCTGGCGCCAGCGATTTGTCGCAGAAAGATTGTACGAGTCAGGTGACAGCTAGTGACACAAAACTGTTATTCTTGCGTTTTGTTTTTTTCCTGAGCAAAGATGCAACAGAGAACAAACAATTGATTTCCGACTGTGAGTTAGACGATATTCACAGCATGGCCACGGAGGTGTCAATTCACCGACTTCAGGCGTATGATTTACCAAAATCCTCAAGCGAAAAAGATAAGGAAAGACCTCATCTGTAGCCGTCGCCCCTTTCCGATAGCGCCTGAGCAATTTTTCCCCCCACCTGCAATGTTTAGAAGCCCTGCAGGGGCAGATATACAAATCTGTCTTTTTTGTCATTTCTTTTTTTTCCATCAGAACTACAGAGACAATCACTGAACGAAATATACATTCACGTACATGTAAACCTGTTTTGGTTCGGTGTGTGTGTGTGTGTGTGTGTGTGCATGGTTTGTTCAATTAGATAATCAGTTAAAAGCGTATTATGTACTTTTCTTTGATTAAGAGGCCTTATTAACTGCCAAAGTTAGCATGTGGATTACTTAATTATTGTGACTGTGATGATGTATTCTGTATTATGTTTATTATGAAAATTATTATAATAGAATGATTATAATTGAAATGGAATAATATATTGTAATAATGATGACAGACCCGGTCTGTAGCTGTGTATATACCGTAGCGGTGTGTCTTGCTGTCATTATTTATATTATCTATTATGTGTGGGTATTTCAATATGCTCTCTTTGTGTGAGGTGGTAATATTCTGTGCATTCTATTGTATATTCATATTGGACGTTCTAATCCAGGTGATGTGTTTCTATGTCACCTGAACTCAGGTGTGGGACCTGGCAGGAGGCGTGGCTATGAATGCGTCGGGGGTTTATTTAGTTCGCGGTTGACGGTGGCGGAAGTTCGGAACGAACTCGTCGGACACAGAGCCAGCCTCCGAGTTTTGACCTCCTCCATCACTAACGGGTGTTAATCCGGCACGATAGCACTCGTGCGCTGTCCTTAATAAATGTGCCACGTCGTTCGATGGGTTGGGTTTGGCGTATTTAGCATATTTAGCAGACACGTCGGGATGCGTGCACGGCTAGCTGACAGGCTTCTCTATTTTATCCCCAAGGTGTGTGACATTGATGAGCCATAACAAGCCGTTTCAAACCAGACTCGTCGGTGACATCACGACGGGAAGTGTCCGTCCGGATTCATGTTGGATGGGAGAGCTGATCCGTAACCCTCATTGATGTCACCAACGGGTAGATTGCGAAATGGCTTGTAACGGCTAATCAGCGTCACATCGAGGGATTTGAAGAAGGAGTCTCTTTCGGAATAATAATTCAAAGATCATTCTGCATAATCCGCCGCACACAGAACATCCTCGTCATTGGCCAGTGGCCTACGGAGGGAGGAAGCTAATATTAGCATAGTTTTTACACTGAGGATGACGTTTGCCCCATCACACAATTCTTGGATTTATCTCCATTTAGTGTGACGTTTATATAAAATAAATGAGTGGCAAGGTCGACGATGTTAACATGAGGATATGCAATAGAAATAACAAAGCGTGTAATTAATTGATTTAGCGTGCCTTCTCCTAATTCCATCGCAGCACGCCATACACAACACAGCAACACATACAGACGCCACACTTCCCACTCCTGTTGGCATCCTTAACAAAGATAAATACACAGAAATAACCGTAATGAGAGAAATTAGATCTTTAGATGCGCTTTTGTTCATTAAGCTGTTGCTGTACATTGTTGTTGTGTATATGTTGCTGTTCTAATATGAGCCAGGGACAAATCCAATTTTCTTCACCTTCAACACATGGCCTGCCTCACCACATCTCTCTCTCTCTCTCTCTCTCTCTCTCTCTCCCTCACTCTCACACTCTTTGCCACTCTCCATCCTTTCAATCATATTTCTACAACATATGCACACATGGAGTTCCCTATGTGCTCTCTCTCTCTCTCTCTCTCTCTCTCTCTCTCTCTCTCTCTCTCTCTCTCTCTCTCTCTCTCTCTCTCTCTCTCACCCATCTCTACTTTTTTTTCTTTCCCTCTTTTTCTCCTGCTCTCCCCATCCGTCTGCCTGTCTCTCTCGTGTGTGTGTGTGTGTGTGTGTGTGTGTGTGTGTGTATATATTCGGCCTCGGTCGGTTCATCCTACACATAATGTGTTTGTCAGACATCAAAAGCGACCCCCCCCCCCCTCGGCCGGGGCCGGGGCCGGTGCCAGGGGCCCATACGTCTTTTCCTTTCATTAATTTGTCAAAGGGACTCAGTGGCCGGCGTTGGCAGCCATTCATCCTGCACCACAGGTTCCACCCTTCATTTCTCTCCTCCTCTCCTCCGGTGTTTTTGGAGTGGCGCGGTGGGCAGTAGGCTTGCGACTGCGCCCACACCCTGGGTCCTCCGGCCAAGGGGACAATGGATGGATGGATGGATGGATGGATGGAGAGAAGGAGGGAGGGAGGGAGGGATGGAGAGAGGGAGGGAGAGAGGGAGAGAGGAAGGGAGAGAGGGATTGAGAGATAGATGAGGGAGTGAGAGACGGAGAGAGGGGGGGATGGAGGGAAGAAGGGATGAGAGAAGGAGAGGGAGAGAGGGAGGGCTGGAGGGAGATAGGAGGGAGGGAGGTTTGGGATGGAGAGAGGGAGGGAGAGAGGGGGGAGTGAGGGAGGGATGGATGGAGAGGAGGACGGAGTGAGGGAGGGAGGAAGGGAGGCAGAGAGCGAGGGAGGAAGGGGGGAGGGAGGGAGGGAGGGATGGATGGAGAGGGGGAGGGAGGGAGCTATGGAGAGAGGGAGGGACGGCTGATGAATTATATTCCTTTTCTTGGTATTTGTATTTGAGCTTGATTTGACATTTTGCAATTCACCGACTGATGAGGCAGACGATTTTTGTTTTACCAAAGATGGAGGTGGAGATGATGGAGAGATCCAGGGAATTCATTGATATTTTCCAGTCTCACAGTTTTACTCGTACCCGTCTCCTTGAACCTCCTTGTCATGCCGCGCCATCTTAAGAAGAATGACAAATCACTTGTCATTCACGCCGGATAAAAACGTTTAATAAAAAAAAGAGATGATTAAATGTCTCTCTCCAGGACTAACCCTGCAGGTAGATCGGGTAGTGGTTGTCGAGGGGTGGGGGGGGGGGGGGTGGATTCGAACCCGGGACCTTTCGGCTCTGGAGTCAAACGTCCTAATGACTACGAGATTAACCTCCCCTTCCTCCCCCCATCAGAGATCCTCTCTCCGGGTCTAATTGACCTACACCTGCAGCGCTAAGCCTTAATTGGTTTTTGATCAATTAAGATGACAAGGCGTTAATGATCACTCAACACACACACACAGACACACACAAACACACACACACCTGGATTAATGTCGATACGGCCCAGGTCAACTCAATGGAGCACGAAGGGGTTGTAAAAAAAAGTCACGGCAACTTTATTTGTACAGCCCTGGATCACAATTACAGTCCGCAGCAGAAGACGTATGTACGTACGTAGGTACTTACTGACACACTACCGCTCATTAGAACCCACCACCCCCAACACCACCACCAGGTGGTCAGAGGTTACGAGAGAGTTACAGCCCGATAGTTCAGAACTCTGACTCTAATCACCCACAATGCAACATTAAAACATTTTGCATTGACGGAGTGCCACAGCAGGGCGACTCTCGTGCATTTTGTCCAAGTCTACGGCCGTATTGCGCATTTCTTTTTTCCGAGAGTGTGCTCCGGAGGGCTTTCCGATCGCCCATTTCTTCTGCATTTTAATGCATGGATGGCTCTCGTCGGAATTAATATCATCGTTAACGTGTGAAGAGCGGCAATTATACGGTAGACAACCCCGCCAAAATACCCGCCTTTAAAAAAAAAATGATCTGGAATGAAATGCATCCAGATGTGCATCCATGTGCATACTTGGTGTATAATAATAATAATAATAATCACAAAAATAATAAAGAAAAAAGAACAACAATAAAATAAAGTAAAATTAAAAGTGCTACAGCCGCAGTGTGCACTGAAATACCGACCTCCGTAGACATGCTAAAAATCGCCAAGGAAACGGAGAGATGCTCCCCTAATCGGACCGCCTGATCTACTCTCATACTAATTATCATTTACGCGCGGTTAATATCGGCAGGCGGTGAATAATACACACACACAAGTACACGTACACACACACACACACACACACACACGCACGCACGCACGCACGCACGCACACGCACAGCGTCGATCTGGAATGAGGGATGAAGATATTCATCAACCGAACACAACAAACGTTCCCGCTACGTGCGCCGCGTTGGAATTGCTCATCGGCGTACCGTCGGGGGGGGGGGGGGGGGGGAGGTGTTGGGACGGGGTGGGGGGGGGAGGGGGGGGATGAAAAATGGCGCGGCGAAGCCACCCGTGTACCACCCCGCCATCTTTGGCGTAATGCGCGAGAAATCTGTGCGGCTGCCTTTTTTTGGCGGGAGAGTGGTGGGGGGGGGGAGGGGACTATGAATAATTCATGCAATAACAGCAGATATCAATTAGCGGCTCGTTACTTTTACTCGACGCGGATAAATGCGCGTTGTTATCGGGCCTGATGGGTGAAACCACAGCACACAGAGAGAGAGAGAGAGAGAGAGAGAGGGAGGGATGGTGGATCTCGGTGGGGGGGAGGTAACGGGAGAGAGAGAGACATACAGATAGAGGGACAGAGAGAGAGAGAGGAACAGAGGAAACAGAAGAGAGAGAGAGACATGAAGCGAATGAAGGAGAGAGAGGGGCATGCATCCAGCCACAACAGTGAGAGTGAGAGGAAGAGAGCAACAGAGAGAGAGGGAGAGAGAGAGAGAGACAGACAGAGAGAGAGATATTAAGAGAATGACAAAGAGAGAGAGAGTGACAGAGAATGAGAGAGAGACATGGAGAGAGAGGGGCAGAGAGAGAGAGAGACAAAGAGAGAGAGAGACATCCACAGAATGAGGGAGAGAGAGAGAGCGGTACACACTGAGAGAGAGACAGAGATCTATAGAGGGAGAGGGGAGGGGGGAGAGCGAGAGAAAGGGGGAAAGAGAGGGAGACAAAGTGTCCCGCGTGACACACACACACACACACACACACACACACACACACACACACACACACACACACACACACACACACACACACACACACACACACACACACACACACACACACACACACACACACACACACACACACACACACACACACACCATAGCCCTGGATGCTGATCGAGGCACAGGCTCCATCACGTGAATAAGCTAATGGCTTTGCGGGAATCTTCGTTACGTGAGATGAATGAGCTGCGGCGCGAGCGTCGGCCATTTTCCAACGGCGACCGAACATAGGTCACAATCAACGTGATTTATCAGATAATTAGCACCCCGCGCCGCTAATGTTTTTTAGTGATATTAATGCTATTACGACACGGAAATCGACAAAACGCGTGACACAAAACGCAGGGTCCACGATTTTTTAAAACTCGGGACGGCAGGCATGAACGTAAATGTGACTGCGGGTTACTTCACGACGCCGGCGCGTTAATTGGCTATTCCTATTTTAAGACGGAAATCGGCCAACATATAACATAGAACTAAAACGCAGGGTCCAACATGAACAACACGATAGCGCACGGTTTGTCGGTAAAGCGAACACATTTCCGGCGTGCAAACAACTCCGCGGTGACAGTGGCTCGGCCGATTTGATTTGTCGACCCGGGCGGGGGGGCGGGGGGGGGGGTTGTGAACGCAAACGTTACTTTGTTTTACTTCGCGACGCGGGTGCGTTGCGTCACTCACCGGGGAGGGGAGAGAGAGCGAATCTCCAGTCTGCCGTCACGTCACACAGCAGACTGGAGACCATTTGTCCTTTTGTGAACAAATATATTCCGCCGAGAGTGAGAGAGAGACAGCGAGAGAGAGGGAGAGAGAGATAGATAGAGAGAAAGAGTGTGTGAGAGACAGACAGAGAGAGAGAGGTGACGAACATTACTGAGCATTGGGATTATCTTTTGTTTGCAGCCGTTGCCCCCCCCCCCCCCCGACCCCCCTCCATTTAATCTCCCTTTATCCACCCTCCCGTACACAGAGCTTTTATGTATAATTTACTTCATCTGCGCTAAGACGTCTGTGTACAAAGCCCCTCCGTTTGCATCGACTCAACTCACTACACCCCACCCTCTCCCCCCCTTCTCTCCCCCCTCTCCCCCCTCTCCCCCACCAACGCTAACACTGTTCTTCACTTTTGTCAGTATAGCCGGTGGAAAAACGAAACGCGACAAACTGACGACAAATGGCTGCACTCATGTGCCGCCGCCTCCGCCGTCGCCGCCGCCACGCCGCCGCCGCCACCGCCACCACCGCCGCCACCGCCGCCCCACCGCGTACCGCTTGGGGCTTGAAATCGATGCTAATTGTCATTCTAATTGAAACAAACGGGCGGGGGGGGGGAAAAAACACAACCCCAAAATGGGGTCGTGCATTTAACCTCACGTTTCTCTTTTTGAGAGGCGAAGTTTCCCTCTCTCTCTCTCTCTCCCCCTCTCGCTCCCTCTCCCCCCTCTCTCTCTCTCTCTCTCTCTCTCTCTCTCTCACCCATCTCTCCCAATTCTTCTTTCTTTCTTTTCTGCTATTTTCTACCTCTTTTTCCCCCGCTGTTCCTCTCTCTCTCCCCATCTATCTGTCTTTCTGTCTCTTGTATGTGTGTGTATGCGCTCTATACAATGCTGTGTAAATACGTTACCGGCCACATACATACACACAGGCTGCTGGTTTCTAAAAAGACGGGGTGTCAGGGGGACTGGGTGAAGGGGTGGGGGGGTGTGGGCGGGGGTGGGGGTGGGGTGTGTTTTCGGAGCTGGGAGCCTCAATGTCATTAGTCAAACATCGATGCTTAATGACCCGCTCTCTGTGGGGTATTGATTCGCCATTAGACGGCAACTATTTGAGGAAAAACCTTGAACGCGATCCCGCAGACTTCGCCCCCTCGCGGCGTCCGTTAATCACCGGAGAAAACGGATGATGACCTTGGACTGGTGGCGCCGTCGCGTACTGCCGCCGCGTCGCCGCTGTACCAGGACGGCGCGCTAACACTTTTGCTTCTGACGATGCCCCACAGTAATGAGCCCTGCAACGACATGTAACACAGCGTGTATTTGCTCCTACTATGTAACACATGGATGGGATGTATTATATGTACAGTGGGTGTACAGTGTGTATCTGTTGCAATTCACAAATTCGTGGGGAGCTAATTTCTGCCTCTTCCTACCCATACCCCCTACCCACATTGCGTAGTTAAATGCTGTTTTATTATTACATAATTGTCTAACAGGCTAGGACTGAATTCAAGACCAAATAAAAAAAAAATTGTAAAATACGAAGTTGTACTTAGAAACTTAAAAAACGTAGAATGTTAAAAAAAGAAAAAGAAAAAGAACAGCAAAAAGTCAAGGTAGGGAAAAAAACTCAACAATAATGTCCAGGGGATACAAACACAACATGGCACGGACGGCAAGATAATCCAGCAAAGTATGGTCCTCACAGCCAGGCTTAAATACAGTTTGCTAAAATGAGGAAATTAATCTCACGTGTGTCAGACGGCAGAGAGCAGGGCGGCGGTAAAACACGGAGTGGATTGGCATGGAGACGTGGAACACACGTGAAGGCAAAACCCGGCTCTGGATCTGGAGGAACCGGGCCGGATTCGTGACACACAGTTCCCCAAAAGGTGCTTTGAACAAAAATAGGGAATTCATAATGAGATGGACTGTAAAAAGACCATCACACACACACATGCAACCACGCCTACGCCAAAACCACGCATGGCGTATCGTTACAGAGCTCCTTCGGCGAGCAGATATTTCTGGTTTATTCCGCCGTCCCGCGGCGATGCGAGCGGATGTCAATCACCATTCCGACCTAGATTTGCTCTCAGAACAAGCGCCGTTCCGCAATAGCGCCAAGTAGCCTATAACTCTACGGAATGATCAAACGCATCCATATTCAGATTCATTACAGCACATAACGCGCTGGTGATGATCGGCGTGTCGCAAATGGTCCATATCGACAGCCATTTTGAATGGACCGGCATCTCCGCTTTCACCGGGACCTATAGCGTAGCTACCGATAATAGGCAGCAGCTAACGAAACCAGACGAGTCGAATAAGCCTTGATAGAGTGATATTACATCCAAACAAAATAGACAAGAAAGACAACATACTGTATCAACTATGATTGTAAAATTAAATGTTGAGTGTTTAATTTGAGGAAAGAAGCACCGTGAAAAAGGCGGTCGCGAGCGACACCTGCGAGTAGCTAAGCCTCAAAAAAGGCGGGAAACCTGTCCAAAGGCTGTGCAGTTCCAAGACATCCTGTGATTTCAGATTACGTGCAAACCAACGCGTCAGATTGACTTGCTTGTCTCGCTTACACATTGTGTAACGCGAACGGAAAAAGAATTTCCCAAGAGACATTGTTTTGACCCGTTTGATGAATGGGCCTCACATATATACTTGTTATACATGCGGCGCACACTAAAGGAAGTCGGCCATGTTTTGAGAGTCGTGTGTTTCTGCTTCGATCACCGCCGGGACAAAACAAAGTCGGAGAGTGAGCTTTGTTCCCCGGCCTTGTACGCCGTCTGGGGTTTTAATTTCTGTGCAGAAAACAAAGTCTTCTCTTTGGTAGAATCAGCTGGATTCAGCTTGTTATGAGAGCAGTGCAGATCAATATATACAACTTTATTCACAGGGTGTGTGAGTCCCGTCAAATGTTATAAAATAGATAATATTAAGATATAATAATGATAACAAATATCTAAAAATTTCCCAATTTATTCAACATTCAAAACCAAATTGATGAAAATTTCCCTGATTGATTCTAAGGGAATGCGTCTTGCCTGTCAATCCCAGGTGTGTGTATTTTTTGTTGTTGTTGTTGAGTTTCAAAATCGATCAATCTTTAAAACGCTCAAATCTGACCTACAGCAGCTTTAAGTCATCGGTGGTGACCACAAGGTCATCACAAGTTCATCTCTCTCTCTCTCTCTCTCTCTCTTCGTCTCCCCCACTCTCTCCTCTCTCTGTCCACCAAGTTTAGGACTAATCCCGGCGTCGAAGGCCATCACATTAGCAAACGCTCCGCTGCCAGCAATTGATTCCTCACAAACACGCTGTTTGAGAGTTTTGGCTCCAGTTCTCTCTCTCTCTCTCTCTCTCTCTCTCTCTCTCTCTCTCTCTCTCTCTCTCTCTCTCTCTCTCTCTCTCTCTCTCTCTCTCTCTCTCTCTCTGTCTCTCTCTCTCTCTCCTCTCCCTCTCTCTCTCCCCCCTCTCTCTCTCTCTCTCTCTCTCTCTCTCTCTCTCTCTCTCTCGTCTCACTGTCTTCCTGTATACCTGCTGTTTCATGTTGTTTTTTCTTCTTATTAATAATCTTCCGACCGATTCATTTTCAGTTTTCCCCCGACGGGGAACCCCCCCCCCCCCCCCCCCCCCCCCCCCCCACCACCACACCCATGCCAAGAAACGTCTCGCAACTTGTGGCGTTGTCTTCAGACGGTTTCCATTTCCAACAATGCGTCAGACAGTGTTGTTATCACAGCATTATCCTGGGGAAATCGCCTCTCTCCTTTAACACAGCGGCGTACTGAAGATGTGTTTGTGTGTGTGTGTGTGTGTGTAGGAGTAGTCGGGGCGCTGAAGAGGGCTTATATTAAAGCGATATGAGCAACATATTGCAGCGTTTCCTCCCTCTGGGGATGATGTTTTGCAGCCGGAGAGGGCATGGAGGTTGCAGGTTGCATATGGTCTCGCCTGGGTGATGTTTTGTATTGCGCTAGGGGGCAGGCTAGCTGGTGGAAGGTGCTTGACTCCCAGGGCCAAAGGTTCTCGGATCGGAAACCTCTGATGTTTGAAAGGCAACCTGTTGCCGTCTCTTATGCAAGACGCCCGAGACCCCAGACCGGGCTCCTAAATGACATGCATCTGAATAAAATACAAACGTAACATAACAAAAAATAGCATCTTGTGTTTACTCACGCCAGCAAGTATAGCTGTAGTAGGTGTAACGAGGCGCGTCGAGATGGGAAGAGCGCGTGTGTTGGAAACACTGTTGAAACATGAAGGACACAAGAATTAAACAAGCCTGAGACATTGTATTCTGGAAGGGGAGTCGTGATCTACCAATCAATCCATCAATCAATCAAACTTGATTTCTGCACTTATAAACACTTATAACTTGGCATTCATAATACAGCAAATGCTCCAACTCCAATTTCAACATAAAAGTTGAAATATGAGTCGGTTAAACGAGGGCGAGTTTTAAAAACAAAGCATGAGTAAAAATGAATACATCAATGAATTTTATACAATTACGAATCAGAATAATGAAAAATGAAATAAGTAAAAAGAAAACGTAAAAGTGTAGGTCGAAATGAAAAACAGATTCACCACAAAAGCTGCGTTTTTAATTTTACATTATAGATGTCGTCAAATGCTGCTCGGTTCGCTGTTGTGGTTTCCTGCTTTATCGTATTAAGCCACCCTCAGCGGACGCCGGGTCAATACAAAAAAATCTAATTGCAAATAAACAACGCAAAGCAAACAAAAACAAGGAAAAAAACACTGATGAGTTTAATATCAGTGCGGCCATATTGAACCGAACGGCTGTAGGAAAGGGGGGGGGCAGGGGGGTTGCCATGGCGACGACGACGACGACGACGTCTCCATCTTGATGATGTCTTGCTTCCTTGTTTTTTTGTGGGGTTTTTTCCCTCCGTCTTTCGGTTTACTTATTAAACAAAGAAATCGATCGACCATCAGACAGGGCTATTAGTCCCCCCCCCCTCCCCCACTCCCCCCTCCCCAACATGGACAACAGTGTTAAACCATCTCTATTTGTTTACCTGCGATTTAGAGAGAGGGGCCCTCGCATGGTTGTTTTTTTCCCGCGTTCCACACCAGTTCGTCCAGCCACGATGGGGGTGCTCTTGGGTGTCAAAGTCGGCAAAAAAATATTGTGTCCTGATATCGGTCGTTGATTATCTCGAGAACAATATGTCTCACGATGTTGTATGTTTTCTGGTCATTCAATCCATAAATAGCCTATATACAATAACCACGTGGTAAAGCCTATTTTTAATATCTAATCCTGTTTGAATTGCTGTCTCTCTTTCGACAAATGTACTGATCGTAAGTTGCTTTGGATAAAAGCGACCCAAATGTAAATGTGAATTCATACAATATTTAGCAAATGAAAATATTCTCATTCTAAGTGCAAATTCTAGAAAAGATATAGAACAGTCTGGTAAGTTCAGAAAATGACATTATAAGAGCCTTTAAAAACAGGAAAAGACAACATTTATAACACACGATATTACGAAATTCAAAGTTAATGATGATGTCTCATCTCATGTTACAATATCGATAAAATATTGATCGGAACGAGGGGAGAGGGCAAATTAGCGGCGCAATATGTTTGTGTTAGCAGCTCTGTCGCGGTAGACGTGTTTCATGACAATGACGTTTGATCGAGTCGACCAGCTGCAGTTTGTAAAGCCCAGCTGGGATGGCGAGGAGAATACCGTCGCCACCCTCACACAAACACACACACACACACACACACGCCACACACTCTTGGCTCGGAGGTCCCCTGTTAGTGAAGGTGTTACGACGCCATGGGCCCCTGTTGGATAGTTAGGCAAGTGCACACACACACACACACACACACACACACACACACATTTGTAGTGTCTTCCTAGTGGAAATAAACTGTTCTTTTTATAACGGGTGTGGGGGGGCGCAGCCACACAGCCCCACAGCTGGTCCACTGTCACTGGTTGACTGATTTTCTGAACCGGCACAATTCGTTATCATTGTGATCAATTATGCGCTCGTCCATCCCTCCCCCTCACCCCCCACCTCCCCCTCCCCGGTGACCATGTCCACGTGGCTTTCCCACAATGCACTGGGGAGGACAACTACGATGCAATATGGGCACTTGGGGGCATATGGGGGCATGCAGGACCACAGAAATATGTATAATATAATATATATAATATACAGATGTACAGTATGTGACTATAAGTAAAGAGGGGAGATGTGTAAATGTAAATGTAGATCTGTATATAATGTCATAATATCATGTATTATTATACTGTATATTGTATACAAATACTGTATATAGGGTTAGGGTTAGGGTTAAATTACACGAAAATTACACATTAAAAGAGTACAAAAATACGACAAAAATAGTACAAAATACCACAAAAATTACACAATGAAAGAGTAAAATACTATGGTAATGAATACAAGTACACAAACAGAATTATCCCCACAGCCCCAACCCAAATTCGCTGCCAGTCTGCATAGGATGAAGAGGTCTGCTAACATACCAATTGTGGGCTCAGGAGGTAAAACAGGTTGGCAGTCCTGTGGCTTCTTCCTTGTTGTGTGAGGGAACAATAAGTCAGACATAACGTTATTACATTCAAACACACAAGCAAAGTGATTAGAGTGTAACGGTAGAAAAAAAAAGCTCCACTGATTAAATCGAGGCCGGGGCCAATCAGCGCTGATAAAATTACAGTTTATCCTCTCTGATGGAACTATTACGTAAGGCGCGGCACGAACTACAGGATATTTAAAGATGAATATTAGCGCTCCGTGATGGATCAGCTTTTTGACGTTATCCTCGTGACGACACAAAAAATATCCCTTCATTACAGGGACATTTTGACTTTGACAATGCTGTCAAAGTCAACGTGAATTTGATGTGACGGCACTCTTTGTTTTCCTGATGAAGGTTGTGCGAATGCCAAGGTGTGTATCGTGTGGGGCAAAGGATTATGGGAAGGCCAGGTCGCGTGAGGGCGGGGCAGGGGGCGGGGGGGATGGCGGCGCAGTGAGGTGGCGGGAAAAGAAAAAACGAACGGAGCCGTACGACGTGTTGACGACATAAGGTAAATGTCTTCACATTTTATTTCCTGGTTTTCAGCAATTCCACATGGGCAACGTTGTAAACTCCAAACCAAAAGCAGTAAACTAAAAAGCACATTTAACAGCAGCAAATGTTCATGTTCACTTGAGACCCGGTGCACGTGGCTAGGTCAGGGGACGTCGTGTCCTTGGGCACTGTTTTAAAAGTACACAAAATCACCCCCACAGCTTAAAACTAAAATTCTGTCCTGTTGGTTGGCACACCACATCATGGTGGCATGCCGGGGGTCAAAGTTGAATGATCATTTTAACCTTCACACCGAGTCCACTCTGCGGGAACACTTCGGGAACACAAGTGATCTTTGAGCTGTGCTGAATATAATGGAACATTTTCTGGACTAATGTACCTGTTGTAGAATGAGTCAGTTGGTTTTTTTTAGATGCATCCTTTCTTGCGCTTGAGTTTGCCATGACTTGTGATCCCTGGATTGTTTCAGTCTGTTGTTTTGTGTTCATGCTTAAAGGGGCCCTGTTATACCACCAGCTGTGAGCGCGGTTAGCCATTACAAGCCGTTTCAAAATTGTCATGTGACTAAAATTGTCATGTGACAAAGTGACATCACAAGCGGGAGGGTCCACCTCGATGTATGCTCTCTAGATCAGTTTACCAGTTGGTACAGTCCCCTGGGTAGGCTGGTAGTCCGATCTAGTGAGCTTACATCGAGGTGGACACTCCCCTTTGTGATGTCACTGTGCCACAGTGATGCTTTTAGTCACATGACAATTTTAAAAGGGCTTGTATTGACAAATCACGCTCAGACCTGGTGGGATAATAGGGCCCCTTTAAGAAAAAGTTGGACACACTACATTGTGTCCATCGAGATACTTACTTTTAAGTATCTAATATCTCAAAATATTATGAAATAATGCAACATTTAGCTGGCTTGAGTTTGCCATGTTTTGATTTGAGCATATTTCGTATTCTAAATGCAGTACCTGTGAGGATTTGTCAACAATATTTTTGTGTTTTTGAATTCCAAGAATAAAATATATGCCAACATTTGCATAAAGCAAGCATATTGTGTCCACTCCCATGTTGATAAGTATTAAACAAATTGGAAAATGTCTTGTGACAGTGCATTTTGAACAGTGTGTAATTAATTTGTGATGAAATTTGGACAATCAATGCGATAAATTCTGATTAAATATTTTAATCATTGTGTGCATTGTGAAATGTTAATTTCGTTCAATGAAACCAAGTAGGGCCTCTGGCTTTCTGCATATTTTCCTAAACATAATTGATTAAAATATCTTTAAATAAGTTTTGGAATCAAAATACAGCATCTTGCCAAACTATTATGCCAAACTAATATTTAACACCCGCGTCTATACCCCTGTCTATATTGCTGGCAGGAATTACACTAATTGAGGAACTTGGTATTAGCATATGATGTTGACAGTAAAGCAGATGTCGATTTTCTCAAGCTGTCAATCAAGGACATGCTGTATATGCTAACAAGCATTTCTATAATAATACTGATAATTAATAATAATAATAATAGTTGAACCGTTGACAGATCAGTAAACATAGTTTTAGTCAACTTTTGGTGTGTGTGTGTGCATGTCTTTTTACATGTATGTATGTATGTATGTTTAGTGGCACACTCCCCTATATTGTGGAGTGTGTCCACCCGACTGGAAATAATAATTCACTTGTCCCCACACCAATATTCAATGAACAAGGATTTATTTACTGTACAGGGGGTGGGAAAGTGCAGGGTTAAGTATAGTGCCAAGTCCGTTATTTCAAGAGAGTAGTCGTAGTCCATTAGCAGGGGTTATCACACCAGGAAGTGGTCTCAGGGGGTCCAGGGCAAGGCAGGCGGGAGGGTCGTCAGGCAGGCAAGGGTCATACACACAACGGGTTCTCAGACAATCCAAAGGTCAGGGCACACAGCCACTTCTGTCTCTCTTTAACTCACTCGTTGTCGTTTGCTGCACTCTTCCTCCTTCTCCTCCTCCTCCTCCTCCTCTCCCACTTCCTCCTCTCCCACTTCCTCCTCTCCCACTTCCTCCTCTCCCACTTCCTCTCTCTCTCTTCAACCGTCCACACCACCCAGGTCCTCTCCTATTTATTGCCTGCAGCCAGGCCTTTGATTGGCTGCCGCCGAGTTCCTCCAACGAGGCGCAGCCACCTTCAATAAGGCTGATTGCCTCTTCCCACTTCCTGGTCTCCTCGTCTCCCTCTGGGGGCCGAATGGGGAATTGCGGTTCCCCCGACTGTCGTCCACACTCTTTAGTCGGCCCCTCAGTGGCCGTCTGCCACAGTATGTATGTAATTGTTGGGAGTTGTGGATGTATTAATCTTGTGGGCCAGTAACTTTCCACTCTGCCGTTTGGCCTACGTGACTAGTTAGCTGTTTGGCCTACGTGACTAGTTAGCTGTTTGGCCTACGTGACTAGTTAGCTTCACTCTTATCTGTTGGCCCTGGGAGGCCTCTGAGATGCACTCGCTGGTGTTGTTGTCGTCGAGTGTTGTTGTCGTCGAACGTGGGAACGTGTTGCCTCTTTTGTCTGGATTGGCTGTCTGGCAGGTGGGAACGGGAGCGTCTCAACGTGAGACCTTGCTGTCCCTGCTTCCTGGGCTGGCGGTCTGGGGGATAGGGACGGGTGCATCTCCATGTGGGTCACGTGAGGCCGTGGTATCCCTGCTTCACAAGTTAACTGTCTGTCTGTCTGTTACATATCCACGTGGGGCCTGGTGTCCTTGCCTCTCTGGATTGGCTGTCTGGGGGGTGGGGACGGAAGGGTCTCCATGTAAGGCCTTGTTGTCCCTGCTCCCTGGATGGCCGTCTGGGAGGCGGGGGGTGCGGGAGCATCTCCACGTCTGCTTCCCAAGTTGATTTGTTGTGTCTACATGTAAATGCTCCTCTGTTCTTCCCATCCCAAACTGTATATATGCTCTATGTATCTGAATAAACGTTGAATCATTCCGAGTGATACTGCCTTGTGTCACATTGATTCCCGAGCTCGCTGCTTTGCTACAGACAATCCAGAACCTGAACCTGAACCAGAACCCGAACTCCAGCCACAGTAGATGACCACTCGAAACTGTGCATCACAGTATATATGTATATATGTATGTGTGTGTGTGTGTGTGCGTGCGTGTGTCTCCTCTGCTTAAAAACAGCTCTTGATTAGTTCTTAATTGGCCACACCTGGGCAGAGGTAATGCGAGGCCCCAGTTAGGGGGCGGAGCTTCCAGGACAGTACCGCCCCTTTTCCGTACCACACCCTGCCTCTGCAGCCATGAGGGAGCGTGGATCAGGCCCTCACAGCGTGCACAATTGTGTGTGCGTTTGTGCGTGTGTCTGTGTGAGTGTGTGTGTGTAACAAAGGGTTGGGGGGGGTGGTTGATTAAAAAGTGTCAGTATTTCTCGGAAAGGGAAGTTGAGTTAAGGGCTTTAATGGACCCATTTGGGGTTCTGCCACTGTGTCAAAATCGTTTTGTTAGAGGGGGATCAAGTAGGGGTGCGCTATAATTAATTATTTGCATATATTAAACCGGATGCGACGGATGAGCATGAAAATGTCTCTCGGCTGTGAGTGAAGTCCGCAGAGCAGCGAGCGTGTCTCGTGTCTATATATATATCGAGTGTCTCAGACCATACGCTTTTATTGACGTCGTCTTCCGCCCCCACTGAAGGAAAATCAAGTCTCAGTTGTCTGTTTGCTTCGTCAAACACATTCAAAGAACATCTCCTGTCACATGTTGTCACCTCGCGGTGAACCCGCGTGACGGAAGTCGAGTTTCGAGTCGGTCTGCTGATCTGTTGCGTTCTCACAGCGAAAACTTTGAACAGTGTAATATGCTCCAATTACGGCGCGCGGGTTGAACCGAACGCCATTTCCTTTTTCCTTTTTTTTTGCCGCTGACAGCTAACTGACACTTCTAAGCAGGAGTCGGAATATGAAATCATCTCCTTTATCGTCTGTTCTGTTTTTAATTTCATGTGAGAGGGAGAGATCTGATGTTTCCCCACGGCCCCCCTCCACCCTCTTTGAAGAGACGCTAAAACAAACACCCTCAACTTACATTGAGGGTGCGAGTACAGAAGAAGTATTATCGTGGGAGAAATTAGCCAAAAGTTGCATCAGCGTACTTTCAAACAACAACAATGACTTTAACGGACACGGATTCACTGCGGTGGCGCGACTTTCAAATACCCCGTGGGACGCAAACAGCGCCGATAGCAAGCAAAACTTTGTTTGCCTTGCCGACGGAGAATAGCGTTAGCTTTGTTGTCCAACGTTAAACTGTTTGCCCGATAAGATAGCAGCGGCAGGGCCGGGGGAAAAGAGCTGTTATTTGGTTTTAATTTCAATACTTATTTAGATTTCAGAAGATTCACATTGTCTGACAAAACACGTCGCGGTTCGCGGTGTTGCTCCTCGGAGCCCGATGGCGCTGAGGTTATCTTGAATGCTGAGGTTATTCAGACCCAATGAAGCTAGGACTGAGAGCCGGACAGATGCCAAGGAATGGCTTGGCACCACCTTAAGAATACTTAAGAATAAATACATGAAAAAATATATATACAGTATATATATATGTATACATATATATATAAAAAAGTACTGAACTATAATGTCCCTTATGTAAAAGTCAAACTAATAAGGTATAAATATTCAAAAAGCATATGGAGCTGCGATAGCTTAAAGCAATCACTCCTCTCAACTCTTTCAGTTTGAGTTTTTTAGGGGGTGGACAGTCTGGCGCTGGCGTTTGTCGTAACCTTATAATAGACACAGAAGGAGGCAGTGGGCCTCGGAAAACCTCTACTGCAGAGGAAGTCACCAGTGGATGATGGGTGTGTGTTCATTTTTCCCCTCACCCTAGTAGCCGGGGAAGCTAATAGCGCCTTAAAGGGCTTCGCTAATGGTCATATTACTCATGTTACGAGACATAACTTGGAGTTTTTCCCCCTCCCCGTTCTTTTTCCCTTTTTCTACCTCGTTCATTTCAAACAACCCGTGTTCCTTGGGCCCCTTTAGACCCAACTTTCGTCTTTTTGAGAGCGAGCTCTGGGGATAATTACCATTCTGAGTGTACCTGCCACTGCATAGCAGGAAGTTGGACGGGCTGTTATTAAGATGTGAACTCGGAGAGCACAGTATGAAATTCATTTAATATTGCCATTTCAAATCAGCAGCATATTCATCGCGAAGGCACTGTGGCTACAAGGCAGGGGGAGAAATGTAGATATGTAAATATAGCCCAATTTGTTCAACTGTGATTTTTCATGTTGCAGTCAATCAAAGGTTTTATATATATATATATATAACTATATATATATATATATACATATATATATACTAGTCAGCATGCACACACACACACACACACACGTTGTCCAAGTCATACGCTGTCTAGAGTTTTTTGTGTGACTTGTGACAAATGCAGACTACATGTCATCACATGGTCATCGATCTGGCAATTTGAACAACATGCACTATGTTGGAACGATGTGTATTAAATGCTGCTTTGGCTAATTTTGAGGGAGAGTATAGAGGATAGTATTGAAGGACTCAGCTAAAATAATTAGAGTGGATGGAGATGGAGATGGAGATGGAGACGGAGAGTCGAGGAGTCCCTCGCACCCAGAGCGCTGCAGAAGTCTTCTCCTCCACCAGGATCACATGGGAATGTCCCCTTTTAATTCCAAATCATGATTGGTATGGCAACTAATGAAACGGGGTTCGCAATACAGTCATTCACTGTGTCGTGTTCTCGTCCGAGGCTCATTATTATGAATTATTATTATTTTTCCAAAACATCTAGCCGGCAGACCGAAACAAAAGTAAATTTTTCAGAGTCAAAAATGATGAAACATTAACGTCTGTCCCAACACTGTGGATGTGTCGTGTATCCTCGCCCGACCGACACGACTTGATCAACTGTCTCGTCGACACCGTTGTTGACCTGTCACCATAGCCACCAAAAACAACAACAACAACAACAACAACAACAACAACAACAACAGCTGTCTGCGTTTCGCTCGCCTTTTTGCTTGACACTTTTGTTGTCAAATCACGAAAAAAAAAACCATTTTGTGCGCTGCCCGGTGACACAGCAAATGTTTTGTGCTGTGTCACCGAGCAGACCTCGGCTGAATGCGAAAATAAAGTAATTGCGTCTACGACTCCATCTCGCCTCCGGTGCATTTGTCTCGATCTGCATTAGCTGGCACCGTCACAATGGCATCAGTGTCTTGTTGTCACGCCAGCGCCCTTCAGGTTAATTGAATTATTCACAAAAGTGTTATTGTCTCTCTGGAAAAACCAGACGCAGATGCTGACACACAGGGGGTGTGGCCTAAGCCCAATACAGTATTCAGATGTGAGCGAATGACAAAAAAAAAAGACGAAATAGTAAATACTTGTCAATCAAAATCCAAAAACTTGTCATGGCGTTGTTGTGGAGTTATCAAGGTAAAATAACGCTTAAGGTCCAAATCTGAAAATGTCTGGAAAAAGTGGCAACGCACCAAGTGCAAGTTTTTCTCGTAGGTGTTAGTTTTTAGTTTTTTTTTTTCTCGTTTGGGTACAGCATTAATTGTATTAATTTTCCTCCTCATTCAAATTTAGATGGAGAGCTAGATAGAGAGAGGAAGAGAGAGAGAGAGAGAGAGAAAGAGAGAGAGATAAATAGAGAGAGAGAGCATACTTTTCAGTGAGAAAGAAGTCTCTTGTCTATCTTTGCACACAACCATCATTTGCCACATCATAATGATGGGTGTCATGGTGGTAATTAAACCACCAATTTTCATTGAATAACTTTCAGGAGAGAGAAATAAATGACAATGAGGTGATTATCTACCGGTGCTGAATATATATATATATATATATATATAGAGAGAGAGAGAGAGAGAGAGAGAGAGAAAGAGAGAGAGAGATTTCAAACCTGCATCTTACCAAGCAGCAAATGCGACGATGCTAATTCCAAATTCAACGTTATAATTCTTACTTTGCATGAATCATCATGTTGATTCAAAGTTTCTTGTAGGAAAGACCGATGTGTCGAAAAATGAGTCTGCCGCAATTTAACAACTTTAATCTTGGGCGTCTTTAATATCCGTCGGTGGGTTTGAAGTTCGAACTTTCAAGAGCATTTGCCTGTAGTGTCCTGTTTACTTTCACACAAGGGTTGTCGAGGTTCCCAATCGCTGACATTATACTTGCTAATGAGTGACTTCCAGACGCCAATTGAGGTTGAACTCTTCTGGTTCATTTAATACGTACATAAATTAATCAATACATAAGTAGATACCACAGATTTGTTTAGACACAAACCGCAAACACAACCATGTAGCCTACACATACACAGATGGTCGTGCTTGAGATTAGATCATACTCGATGTACACGCAATTAATTGAATACAATGAAATAAAGCACAATTCAATTTGCATTGCAAGCAGATATGGAAGTAGTGCATGTAGCTTTTCGATTAAATAATGCGGTGAAAAGTCAGTGAGATGAAAGCTGCACAGGAAAAACCAACAAATGTAAGAAGTAAATGTTTGATGAATTAATAAAAAGTACAGTGTCCACAAAAAGGAGGAATATCCAATGGGTAAAAAAAATATTTCAAAGCTTTATCACTTTTCAAAATGTCCGCAACTGGTGCCTCTGCCAACAGCCAACTTTTTCAAAGGGCTACAGTTAGCATTCGCAAAAATTCGCCTCTCTGTACCTTTCTTGTTTTGGCTTCTGAAAGAGTAAGCAGGCCCGAGGATCTAAGTAACCTGATGGTCATTTGCCGTTTTATGTGCCCACGATTTCTAGGGCACATGAAAAAGGGGAAACGAGATTAATAAACTGGTCCCTTTTGCTATTCAGCCATTTTAATGACCAGTTAGAGATCTTTCAAGTCAAATCAAGTGGGTTCGAAAATGAAAAGAGGCAACCTTCTTCACGAGCGGTCGCTGACCAAAAGCCTTTTTTGGCAGTTGAAAAGTCAGGAGGTCATTATCATAATCAAGGCTCCTTAATTCTTTCTGTATCACCCGAAGAGAGAGAAATGATGGAACTGGGAGAGTCCATAATAAAGGCAATGGGCTGAACCAGTTATTGGGTGTTAAAGTACCAGTCGCTTGTGGACGTTCAGTGTATTTCTCCAGAGTTTTTTCTTCCCTCCAAATTGGCCGTATCTTAATTTAGCTGTGTGTATGGCAACGTCAATAGATAATGTGATATCCCCTTACGCGTTTGTCGTACACACATTTCAATAGCAGGATAACAATGCTGAAATTATCTATGGGGGATACATGAAAGAATATTTCAGGCGTAACGGTGGAAATCAATATTGTGCCTGCTCGAGATGATCCTGCCAAGTAGTATCGTGTATCATGAGCTAAAAAGAACCAGGCCTACTATTGAGCCCTGTGGGACTCCCCTGTGGTATGGGTGTCTTCGGGGAAGCGTGGAAGAATTTTGTTACCGCTAGCAACAACAAAAATGCTCCGAAGCTATCAAAACCCTCTCAAAACCCGAGTGCTAAGAGAAACCAACCCCGATTCTAAATCCGTTGAAGAGGATATTATGATCAACAATGTCAAGAGGCAAGCGTTGAGATCTGGGTTATTAGACACAGTGTTTAGTGCTGCTATGACCGGGGTTGCTTCCGCGCTTTCGTCTGACTCTCGGGGGTCTCGAGAAACCGTGTCGGAGGGGAATGTCGCAAAGCTGTTTATTTTTGTCAGAATATTTTTTTTTTGGGAAGGCTGGATCATAGCCGGTTCTTCGTCAGCAATGTCTTTCAAGGACTGCTAACCCCTGGCTGCTAGTTCCAAGTTCCTGTGAACAAGCAGTGATTAAACCGTGGCGCATTCATTATGTTGTGAGACCAACCCAGCAAGCAGTTATAGCAAAGGCAGTAATAATGGGGTCAAGTGAGCATAAAAAGTGTTAATGTGACAGCCATATGATTAAAGGGTTGGATAATGATGAAAGAGCAGCCAATCCCTTCGATAACAACCGACAAGGACTCGGCCCGACCAGAGACACAGTCCGATAAAGATCAACGGCATTTTGACTCGATGCACGCTTTCTTTCATGGCACGGGGGAAAAAAAACATGAAAGAAGAGTACAGGATTTTCATTTCAAAAGCCGCGACAGACTCCCCCCGCTAACACCCCCGGCCACAAAAACAAGTAAGTCACTGCGAAAGATGCCATTCCTCATTGACGAGTCCCGGCCGATGATTAAAGGGGAACATTACAATAGTCTACCGTGACATTTTATTCCAAGAACTCTGCTTAAAGGGGCCCTATTTTACCACCAGGTGTGAGCGTGATTAGCAATTACAAGCCATTTCAAAATTGTCACGTGACTAAAATTGTGAAGCAGTGACATCACAAGTGGAAGTGTCACCGCCACTTGTGATGCCCCTTCGTCACGATGACAATTTTACGTGTCACGTGACTGAAACGGCTCGGATTGGCTAATCACGCTCACACCTGGTGGTATATAGGGCCCATTTAAATCAGGCAAAACAGTGAAAAGTGGCGACGGTCGATTTAGAGGGGCCCTATATACCACCAGGTGTGGTTCTCCACATTGTCATTGCAACAAGCCTTCACTCGAAAAATAGTCTTCCTTCCCCCCCCCCCCCCCCTCCCACTTACCCGCTGTCATCTTCCTCCCGAGGTGATTCGGCGACGGTCGCTACAGCGACAGTAATTACAAGCACAGGGGGTCTCAGGCGGGTGGTCTTTGCGCTTGAAATCAGCCAGGCAGGGGGGGTTCGGGGCGGGCTGCAGTGTCCGTTTAAACCACCTCACCTGACATAACACAGGCTTAATACAAAACATACTTTATATATATAGAATGGGGAGACGGGGATTGCCTGTGTGCGGATGTGTGTCTGTGTGAGTCTGTTTGAATGTATCTGTCAGAGTGTGTGTGTGTGGGGTGACCGGAGAAGAAGGTATGGTCGACGCTCGCCGTGATTGAGTGTGTTCATATGGGTGTTTATGTGAAAGAAAAAGAGAGAGCGAGGGAGCGAGTGAGAGGGACTCTAGTGCACCTCTCATAGTCTCACGCCCCCCGTTGGCCCTGGAGGACGTAAGCGATCATAGAAAAGTTGCACCCTGGGATCGAGAAAACTATGCGTCTGTACTGTTTGACACTCAATTGTCTCATCCTAAAGTACCGCTCTCCCAGATCCGGTTAAATAGGAAGGAGTGTTTCACCGAAGTACACCGAGTGCTTTAAGAAAGAAAAACACCACAGGGAACCCTGCCTTTCTCCGGAAGTTAAGAACTTAAGATGAGACGTCCTTTCTCAGTGTAATTACAGGCTGTTCCACGGTTTGTCATTACATGATAAGTACATGCTGTTACAGGTTGTTACGTTGCTCGTCACATGTTTAATTACACGCTAACGAGAACACTGCGATGTAAAATGTCGCCAACTTTTCAACTCCTCCCCTTTAAGCGCAAAGTATAGTCCATAATAATAATAATAATAACGATAATAATAATAAATAAATAAATTAATTAATATATATTAATTATTTAAATAGTTGATAACAAGCATTTGAATTTGTTGTTGCTTTGGATAAATGTACCTGAAAATAATGAAAAGGTAAATAACATTCATGACATGAACACAACCCTTTGTGTCTGAATATTTTATTTTTCAAGTTGCATGCTGGGATAATACTTCTCACAGTGGATGGTTGTAATTTTTGTGTGTGTGTGTGTGTGTGTGTGTGTGTGTGTAGGGGGGGATTCATGGCGTCTATTTTAAGAGAAACCATTTAAAAGTTAATGGGCAAGAATCATTGCAAACAGCGTGAAGCGGGGGGGGGGGGGGGAATGTCAGGCGGGCCCAGCGAACGACAGCGGCGTCGTGTCGCTCGCAGATTGGCTTTCGGATGGCCGTCTGCACGACAACTCGTCTCGTCGTTATTCGTGGCCATTTAACCCGCCACGAACGACCATGTGGACGGAGGATGTGAAAATAACGAGCAATCATTTATATCAATTCCAGAGCTGGGTCTTTTTAAAAAGAAAATAACAATTACCGTGGTTTTTTGTTTGTTCCGTAAATGGTACTGCATTTATATATCACTTTTATCCAAAGTGCTTTACAGTATTGCCTCACATTCACCCATTCATACACCGACGGCGGTGTCAACCATGCAAGGTAACAACCAACACGTCAGGAGCAGTTAGGGTTAGGTGGTGTCTTGCTCAGGGACACCTCCACACTTAGCTAGGAGGCGGAGCCCGGGGATCGAACCAACAACTTTCCTGTTGCCAGACAACCGCTCTTACCTCCTGAGCTACTGCCGCCCCATAAACAGGAAGCATTGTATTTTAATATCAGAGAATGACTTCGTACGCGCGGTGAGACAAAATGGCGGCCTGCAAAAAACAACAACAGCAACTCAACGTGTTTTCCTCTCTGTTCACCGACCATGTCACTTTTGATAAAACTAATAGCTCACTCTCCGCAACGGTAAATTGTGTGCAGGGCGTATGATTATGTGCATCGTATATATACGTAAGTCGTAACAAGAGTCCTAATTCTATTCTTCGTCATAAAGTTTTTTATTTTATTTTTTAGTGCTCTCCTCCATTTTACAGTTTTCCCTCTGCGATGCCCCATTACTCTTAGACCTCGTAAAGACTCTCCCAACCAGAGGACCTTCCCTGACCGCCACACACACACACACACACACACACACACACACACACTCACATGATATATATATATATATACACACACACACACATGCACACACACACCCACACACACACACACACACACACACGTATGTATGTATATATATATATATAGGCCTACTATACTATATACTATAGTATATACTGTATATGCATATATGCGTGTGTGTGTGTATATAGACGACAGTATAAAGTATATATATACACACACATACACACTCACACATTTACACCTGCCACACAAACACACGCATTATAGACACACACATTCAGAAAGACACACAAGTACACACACACTTATATATCTATATAGATACTGTATATAAACAGTATACAATATATACACACACACGCGCACACACACACACACACACACACACACACACACACACACACACATTCAGACAGACATGCACAGGTACAACCCCCCACACACACACACACACACACACACACACACACACACACACACACACACACACACACACACAAAAAAGCGCACTCAGTTTACACCGTTCGCTGTTCATAGTCCTCGTCCCACCCTCCTCCCTCCTTCCTCTCCATCTCACCCTCTCTCTCCCCCTCACCCCCGTCTTCCCCTCCCCTCTGCAGGAGGTCCTCTTAAGTATGTAGGAATCCATTGATGCGGGGCTCCACTCCGATTAACCCCTGTGTGTAGAAACACCACCTTGGCGGGCAGGCGGGCGAGCGGGCGGGTGGGCGTGGTGGGGAGGCGGTGGAGCGTTGAGGCAGGTGGGTGGAGGTGCACGCAGGTTCACTGGTCTGCATTTCCAGGGGGGGCAGGGTGGGGGGGGGGGGGGGGGGGGTGGATTAGGAGGAGGAGGGCTGAGACAGATTGAGCGTGATGAATGTTAATCGATGGCGCGGCACGGTCCTGAACTGCATAATCAGCGCGACGTCTTTCGAGTCCGCCGCATTTCAAGCGAGAGAAGGCAGGAGACAGAGAAGAAGACATTGTCTCCCCCGTCGGCCCCGCCCCCCCCCTCCCCCCACCCCCGTCATTTTGTATTCAACGCGCGCTCGCCGGCCGCGAACGCACCGGTAAATCGCCACTTGAGCACGGAGAACCTGAACCAATCTCGCCTTTTGCTTTTTGTGTCGTCCCCGGTGGTCCGCTTTCATCATAAATATTTCTAAATCCCCGACTACCTTGAAATGCTGCCAGGGGGCCCCGGTACTGCTGGAGAGACTCGATATTATTTTTCTGGGTTGTTTTTTTTGGCCGTCGTTCAAATTTGTGTACTTCATTTTCTACCGCCGTGGCCGTAAACATTTGTGTTTTTTATTTTACCTTGCGCGCGTCGTGTTCCGTCGGCTTTTTTGCTGTATTGTGTCGGCCGTCAATAGGGTTTCACAGCCAAGTAGCATACAGGTCTTTATTACATTAAATGGTTTTTTTTCCATTTGTTCATTCATTCGTACGTTATTGTGTGCTAATTGTTTTTATTTGGACTTGAGTTTGAAATCGAGAGTTAGCTTAATTTTCCTCAGCTCTCGTAAGCTACAGCAGCTAGGGTAATGCCTCGACAGAAAGGGCCACAACAAAGTTTGGAAAAGAAATCCCACGAAAGAGAATTTCCTCGAGCTCTCAAAAGAAACACTTAACGCCTTTATTCGGAGAAGAGAAAAGTAAAAGATATCGTAGTGGTTTGCGAGATAGTTCTTCGTCGATTTTCGGAAATCTATCACTGAGCTAATTGTGGTCCCCCACCCCCCTTCAGTCTTTAAGCCGTAAATTGCTCCGTCAGATTGTGTGGGGAATGCAAGCGGAGCATTCCCCGCCAAGCGGAGCCTTTGGGGCATTTTGAAACGTTATATAGATTGCCACTTGTCTGGCAGATGGACTTATTTGCTTATTTTTGGGGTTCCCACTAAATCAGCTGCCACCGCTCGATCGATGATCGTCACTCCGCCTGGGTCATCACTTTCATTTTATTGGAGGATATTTTGCCCACACAAAGGGGATTTGAATCCCAACGCAACGCAAACAATTTGATTAGCATACTTCACACGTCGTACATATGATAAGTTGCAGCAGCGCACATAAAGAACCCACAATATTAAGATAATATATATTCACTACACCGATTGTAATATTGTAATAACAAAAATAAAGTAAGTGACAACGTAATAAAAGGGTTTGGGTTAAGGTTAGGGGTTGGGGTTAGGATTAGCGCGTTTGCTTGGCGCGCTGCTAACTTTAAAAAGAAATTAAGTGTATTAAATTAATACATTTTCCAAAAATATACAAAATGACTATTTAAATCCAAAATGTCCACCAAAAGTGACAGTGACAGTGCAAAAAAAACAACAACAACAAAAACCCAGTGTGCCAAATGTGCCGCGATAATTCTAACAACGGCAACATATTCCATTTCATTTAACAAATAACTGGTGTCGGTGTTCAGAAGGGGGCAGTTTCTTTGTTTCCCTCTATCTCAATGTCCATGCAATATCTGGTAAGCGGTACGGCGGTGCGCGCTGGGATGGCGCACTGTAGCCTGTTGTTTCATCGTAATTCACCACTTTCAGCTCCACCAACAGAGAGACTCTAGTCCGAATGGACAAGGTGATGAAATATTTTGAAATGCGTGTGTGCATGTGTGTTTGTGTGTGTTTGTGTGTGTGTGTGTCTGCGTGCTGGCGGTGTATTCCATCGATGGATGAAATTTGACATATTTGAACAAAAGCTTTACACAAGCCTTCAGCTAAAATCGCTGATGGAATTAATAGTTGGGTCAAGGAAATGTGTGTGTATGTGTGAGCGTGTGCGAGTGACTCATTTGAACCTCACACACACACACACACACACACACACACACACACACACACACACACACACACACACACACACACACACACACACACACACACAACCAGAGCCTCCTGTGATCTATTCCTGGATGAGTGATTTCTCAGGAGATGGCCTTAATCAAAGGCGCATTGGTTCATTCTGGTCGTATAACTTGAGTTTATTGTCAATAAGTTGACGGTTTTTATAATAGCATTGTACTAAATATGTCTTTGATATGGATGCCTATTTTATAGAATGCTTAACTTTACTCGATATTGAATGTTATATTTTGACTCTTACTCTTAAACTTTGTACTGGGGCATGCTGCTGTTACACCTCCATCTATATTTGGTGATGAATAAAATATGCATCCATCCATCCATCATCATCCATCTCTAGTCACAAGATTTATGGAAATAGTAGAAAAACCCAACAGAAATACACCAAAGACAGAGATAAAACATGCTGACAAGGTGTGTGTGTGTGTGTGTGTGTGTGTTTGTGTGTGTGCGCGTGTGTGCATGAGAGAAACATAACATGGATGTGTTGACCTTTGACCCTGTCGTCATCAGGAGTCTGTCAGAATCCACCACCTTGCCAGTCGGGTTTTGTCCCAGTTGGAATGTGAGTTGTTTGGCTCTGACTACAAAAAGCAGATGTTTCTGTTTGATTGATAGTCAATTGTAGTAGAATATAGGTGTGCCGTGCATGCAATTATGTGTGTGTGTGTGTGTGTGGGGAAATGCATTCATAAAGCGCTTTGCAACATTGATTGATATTCACCCATTCATACACGTATTCATACAGTGATGGCGGTGTCAACCATGCAAGGCAACAGCCAGCTCATCGGGAGCAGTGAGGGTTAAAGCTGTCTTGCTCAGGGACACGTCAACACTTAGCTAGGCGGAGCCCCGGGGATCGAACCAGCAACCGGTTGCCTAGACAACTGTTCTACCTGAAGTGTCACTGCTGCGCCTATAGAATCTTATATATGTTCAACATCCACAACATTACATGAAAGAAAAGCTAAAAAGATATTCAGAATGTTGAAGAGTAAAACAAATTGATGACACTGTGTGTCATAATTAATGAAAGATTATGTTTGGTAAATGTATTATAGTGCCATGTCATCACGTGGTGAATATAATGTTTCTTTATTCATGTTGCAGTACAAGGTTTCGAGTTTTCAACTCCCAACAAAGCGAGAAGAGAACACATTTACAACATGGTGTCACATTGTGGAGGAGGAAATGAAATAATACGACGAAAGTTGAGTCCTTGGGTTTAGCCTGAGTTCACCGGCTTGAAAGACTCAAACAAGCTTGGCATCTCCTTGTGTCTTGAGGTTCACGTGTGATCAGAGTTGAGAGGGAATTGAATTCAATGAAGGATAAATAAAGTGGATGATGAGCATTGCTGTGAGTCAGTGCACGCCACACCACACAAAGTCAGGGCTCTTTTCAAAAGCCTTTTTCTTCTAAAGAATCAAGGCTATCCGTCTGTTTGTCTGTACGGCAAACTCGTGTCTGTTCCAGGAACCTTTCCTTTTCAGGGGGTCGTCAGCGGAGTTAGAGGAATATGAAGCGGCAAGTATTTTCATGTTCGTGATTATCTTGTGCAAACGGAAATGTGGAACATGGCCCGTTGTGTAAAAGACAAGGACGACTCGTTGGGCATTGTCCATTCATGACTGACTGGTCATTAGGGGGGGCACCAGAAAGAACCGTGCAAACAAATGGTTAAGTCAGCCACCAGCACACACACACTTAACACACTTAGTCATTCCAATATACCTGCAACCCTTTTACAATAAACCAGACTTTTCACCACAAACCTGCCTGTGTCCTTGTAGGAGCCCAGAACTAAATTCACTTGATGTGTCACTGTAGCACAAGGTATGCTACGGCAGCTTTTGATGAAAGCATTTTTCCAAATGCCGTAAATGTGAATGTAAATGTGAATACAGGACTGATTAATTGCTAATTGATTATCTTTGAATAAAGTATCTTCCGTAATTGTGTCAAATAATTTGTGTTTGGATCTTATCGGTTGCTGCCGTGCTTCAGACCACGTTCTCCTGATTAACGTCTGCAGTAATTTGGCCGTGAATGTTGGGCTCGTGGCTCGCCGGCGGCTCACAGTGCAATGTGTATTGCACGTGGGAAACTACCTGAAAATGCATCGCTCAGAGTGTCAGTGTATCCGATGTAGAGCAGGCACATTTGCGGGGAGTCGCCCCACTCCGGCGCCCGTTTCATATTTCAGAGTTGATTGCCTATCTTTCTCAGACTGTCTGGGACAGATATGCAATCAACTCTGTGTCTGAGTCAGACAGATTGTCTGCCTGTCTGGCGTGGAAACATTAAGTCCACAAGAGGAGGGGATACGTTCCGAGCTTAGTTAATCGCTTAACTCTATAAACAGAGCACACAACCTAGGCTAAAATGCAGCTCTGCCTCCTGCCTATTAATTCCCTTTCATCAGAACATAGAGGAGAGAAGATATCCAAAAGAATGCTTGAAAGCTGCTCTATTCTTATCTTTATGTACCACAGTGATATATTGCGTCTCTCCTTCAACAAATTGTACTCTTTGTAAGTCGCTCCGGATAAAAGCGTCTGCCAAATGCCCTAAATGTAAATGTAAATAATATGTTCACCCCACGCAAGCAACAAAGCTGTTGTCTGTTGCTTGCTATTCAGTTGCTTTGCTTTTTAAATGCAAAAGTCTACAAAATATGACTTTTAGGATGCGCTTGATTGCAAAGATTGGATTTGCAATCAATGATTGCAGATATTTGACATGTCCCTCTTTCCGAATATTCCACATTATTGCATCGAGTATCATAGCAAATTCCCGATTTAAAGGTGATGCAAAGTAAATGTAATTGTAAAATGTCGTTGTAATTGTAATGTAATTGACAGAATTAGCTAAATATCGATAGATGACAATGAAGTGATTTGTGGAGCTAAAGGAGGGGGGGGGGGGGGTCATGGTATGAAACAAGTTTGCCCCTCCCAAGCGAGAGGTTATATGGGTTATATCTGCTCCTTAACGACATGTGACTAAAATCCAACCGTGGGATAAAGTGTCCGCTTAACGACCAAACGCTAAATACAAAGTAATGATGCGTCGATCGCACCACAGAACCTAAGTGTGAGCGTTTCATGTCAGGGGGGGGGCATATAGGAATTACAAAGGAGTGACATGAAGTTTATTAAAGCTGAAGGCGAATTAGCCAGACTGAATGTTTACCAAGATTGCTGGTGGATTAAATAGGTGAGTTAGGTCATGCGTGTGCGTGTGTGTGTGTGTGTGTGTGTGTGTTTTTGTGTGGCTGAGTGTGAGTGTGTGTATGCATGTGAATAAGTGCTGGGGTTCATAAAAGAAAGTCGCTCCAAGAGAAAATGCACACATTCCATACATGTGTGTGTGTGTATGTGTGTGTGTGTGTGTGTGTGTGTGCGTGTGCGTGTACACGTAGGCGTGTTCGCTTGGCGCACTGCTAGCTTCAATCGATAAACGGCCCTCGATCCTTCCGTCCAATTTGAAAGAACCTTTGGATACGGAGAACCCGGACGACCCCTTCCCTCCCCCTCCCCCTCCCCCCCACACTCCCATCCCTGACCCAGAGCACTCCACCCCCCCCCCCTCCCCCCCTCTGTTCCCTCCTCCTCCGACCTCCCCCCTTCCCCAGGCCACGCTAGCCGAGGCTAGGCTAGGCTAGGCTAGGCTAGGCACTCATGCAGCAGCGTTCCCAAAATAATCGTACTTCTCCTTCTTCTTAACTTCTTTGGCTCCATTGCTCGTTTTTTCCCTGTCCTTTTAGCTGATTGGATGAGAAAAAGTAAATTTCCTGTTCCTGTGTGTCACAGCAGTGATTTGGATATGGTTGTGGCGGTGGTGCTGGGCGCGGGGGGGGGGGTTGTTGTTGTTGTTGTTGTTGTTGTTTTGTTGGTTCGAAGTCAGACGCAGAGTGACGGGCCAATCACAGCATACTGTATACCGCGCCGCTTAAGAGGGAATGTGATTTTAATTTCGCGTTTCTTGCGCTGATGAAGCAGCTGTTCTCTCTCTCTCTCTCTCTCTCTCTCTCTCTCTCTCTCTCTCTCTCTTCCCCTCCCTCCCTCCTTCTCTCGCTCTCTCATAAAACCATAAAAGTTTTAACACTAAAGACCGTATATTTTAAGGACGCGACATCGATCGGCAGGGATTTAGCGACGTCAAAATAATTTCATTTAATATTTTTGGGACTCATTTAGCAGCCTATTAATGACTGCACAACACTCGGAGGTAAGGGATAGCGGCCCTTTTTTTTTTACGGAGTTTCGGCTGAGAAATCAAACCCCCAAATTAGCAGTACGACTAAATCGATGTAGCCTCCGCCGCGGTGTGCTGAGTCAGCACTGTAAACAGACGCTCTGAAAGTAATTAACCTTTTGAAAAATATCTTCACCATCAAAAAATGGAAAACACACAGACTCCCTCCTTTCCTGTACAGCGCCTTTATCCATTTTAGGTTATTACATTTCATGATTCAGGTTTGAATCAGCATTGTTCCCCTGGCAATGTCCCAGATTTATCACAATAATTGATTATGATAATTTTTTAAAGTGATAAAATCCGGGTGGACAAAAGAGCTTTCTGTTGTTATAATCACTGTGTTTGTGAGATGTAACGGTGATAACGATTTGTGTTCGTTATCACGGATTTAATGAACAACAGCTGAACTGTTAAAGTAAAAAAAAGTATATTGCTGTATAAAGTTAACACTAGGGGCTTTTACAGCCCCTAATTACTTAAGTATTTACCTGGTAAATATATGGTAAATTGTAATTATCACCAAACACACCACCCGACTAAATGTAGTGTAAAACGTAGTGTCACAGTTAATTGCTAACTTATGCTGTGTTAGCATAGCATACATTTTCTCCTTCAAGTGAGAGTTAGAGCCAGCATTGCATTTTTCAGTCTGCACACACAGAGTCAGTAATCGCCACTTGCTGCTAACATAAGTAAATATCTCTATATCTATATCTATACATTGCCATCATTGACATATATCCTCAAAACTGTTCACCTTTCTGCTGATAAGTGTAGTTCATTCTTTTACATTTTACAACGACTAATCGTCCACATTGCCCCTTTAAGGTGCATTCATTGATTTCTGAGCTGATTAGATTGGGGAAAAAAAACCTGTTAAAGCCACACTTTCCCACTGCAATACACAAGCAAGCAAAACCCTTTCAAGGTCAGCTTGACCCCTTTCGTCACAACCCATCACATGACAACAGCAGTTTGACATCAGCGCAATTATTGTGTCAACCTGGGTGTTCTGGGCCGAACCCTAACCCATTTTAAAAGCAGCGGTGAAAAGAAAAACCCAAGAGTAAGCAGGGGCGGGGGGGGGGAAAGAATACAAAACCGCCAGAATTGAGTCACATTCTATTTTAGACAACCGTAAAGGTGCAAATATCCGCTCCAAACTGAACATTTTGAACACCTCACGACCACAGCTGACTTGTGGATTCAAAATGTCGAAGTCGTCGTCGAAACAAAATCGGACAAGCGAAAGCGAAAACCCCGTTCCTGTCAGTGTTGTTTTTTTTTTGGGCTGCCATGTTGCCCGACAATAAAACGCACGGTATACTATACGGTATACGAAGATGTTCAGCAAAAGCCATGACTGATGACAGAAGCAAAGAGAGAGAGAGCGAGAGAGAGAGAGAGAGAGAGAGAGAGAGAGAGAGAGAGAGAGAGAGAGAGAGAGGAGCGGAGTGACAATCGTCACAGCTGCATGCTTGACCTTTTCAGTGACAAGGATTCACCGTGCGTAGAAGAGGAAGAGGAGGGGATGAATAGGGGGAAGTGTGTGTGTGTGTGTGTGTGTTTTGTTTGGGTGACGGTGGCAGCGAAGGCGATCGCCGTATCAGTGTTACAATGTTTTTTTCCTTTCCAGAGTGTTTAAGCGTTTTGTCGAGCAAAACTGTCACTTTGCAAACCGAGTCAAGTGTGCTTAATATACCCTTCCCCCACCCCGCTTCCCCCTTATACTCTATTATTTATACCCACTTATACCCATAACTACTATGCTCTTTGGTACCCCGTGTTTTCGCACAAGAGGAAAAACAACTGGCGAAGTCCGAGCCCAAATGTTTCCCATTTAGCTTCCCGGCAAAAAAACCCAAAAGAAAAGGGGGTGGTTTTCCGACTTCAGACTTTGTTTTGTCTTTTTTCCTGCTCAGGGGTAATCGAGTAATCCCACTTTCCGCTCGACTTCTGACCTTTGACCTGCAAGCTATCAAGCAATTCCCCCGTCGAGCTGTAGGTCCTCCACGCAGCGTTTGTCAAACCCACTCCGGGGGCCCCGGTCTCTGTTTGAAGGTAAGATGCCGTAGAAACTGCCAGCTAGCTCGCTGCATGTAGCATGTGTTCAAAGGGAAGAGAGAACGAACAAAAAAGGACCCCACATACACACACACACACACACACACACACACACACACACACACTGACACGTCCACCTTCATCCGCATATAAACGGTGTATTTATCCCGATATACCACAAGGCCAGGTCAGTGAACTTCTGTTGGCTGACGTCAGCTAACATAAATGAAAGGGGGGGAATCACGGAAGCAGCACTAATAAAATCCTGCACAGCGGGTCCCACGACCGCCACAAATACCTCGCCTTCGATACTGTTAACTCACACCAGGGACCTGATTGACCTAGCGGCCATCTTGGTTTAACTGGATTAGTTGCCTGTATTTTCCGTTCCAACACGGCTGCTTCTTTTCCTTTTCTCTTGCTGCGTTCGATTAGAACTCTGAGGTCAGAAATTCCGACTTCCTACAAAGGAAAAGCCGAATTAAACAGTGCGTCGTTTAGAGTTCACGTCCATTTTTTCCCCGACTGTAGCTCACTGTTGGAGGTGAAAAGGAAAGACATTAAAATAATCCACTTCATATAATCCAATTTTTCTTTCTTTATACATTTTCTTGAACTGAAAGATATTTAAACAACCCTTTATATCATCATGTAGAGAATTCCACAGTTTGACACCAACCACTGAAGGACACATCTGCTTTATTACAAAAATAGAAAGAATCAATTCATGGAATGGACCGCTCAGAAAATAGCCAGCATAGTTTTAGGGAGTTTGACGCCTAACTAGACAGATAAACAGAACGTGAGTGAGCAAATGTTCGTCATTTCTCGTCGCACCTTTAAGAATAGATCCCCTCTGATGCACTGAGACCATTTTACACTTTCACACTGTGGCTAAACAAATTGGTTCATTTAATTGTGACAAACAATGCTGTCAGAGCATTGCTTTCATTTATTTACTTCGGTGTGAAGTAAATGAAAAATGTTATTCAGCATACAATATTTTATTATAATATTAATTAATATTAATTAATTAATATTTTCTGTTCATCAGATGATGAGTTGAGGGAGCTGCCCGTCATTTGTCAGACAAATATATATACATACGGTATATATATAAAATATATATATGTGGATCGAATAAATAAACACAATTAAATAGAAAAAAACATGTATATACTGGATATGAACAATGATTTTACTGCAATTCTCAGAGAAACGACTTACTTCACTTATCGCCAAATCACTCTCTCCTTGTTGTTGAAAGTTAAATCTGTATTTTCCCGTCGTGCCGCGCGTACCTTTCTCCTGCTAATGTGGTTTTTCCACCGAGACATTACTCTCGTTGTTTTCCACGCAATTTACAACTGTCAGCACGCTGACAGTCAGGACAAATGTTTCCGAACAGAAGGATGAGTGTTCACCGACGATCCATCTGCAAGTTTAATAAACTCACACACACACACACACACACACACACACACACACACATACACACACATTCGGCAAGCCCTGTCGGCATAAAAGTGTAAAAGCGTTTTTTTGGGGGGGGGTTTTGTGTTCGTTTATTCGTTCATTCGGAAGGGTCATGGAACATTATTCCCTTCTGATTCATTTTCATTCTGCACACTCCTGCACACCGCTTGGTTGTTCGCGGCGTGCAGGAGTGTGTTTACGTCTGCGTGATTCTCGTTCTGTTTCAGTAACGCATTGCGTCAGGGTTCCCTGGTGCCGCCCAGATTGATCTGCACCCCCAAAAAAAACTAGAGAAACCCTAATACATGTGCATCTACGCACGCTGGTACACACTGTATACCCAGTCTAAGTCTGTGTGACTGTGTGTGTGTGTGTGTGTTTACATGTGTCTGTCCACATCAGTGTGTGTGTGTGTGTGTGTGTGTGTGTGTATGTATGCATGAATGTGTGAGTGTGTGTGTCTGTGTCTGTGCATGCATATATATCTTAGTGTCTGCATAATCGTGTGTCCTGTATGTGTTGTGTGTGTGTGTGTGTCCTTGTCACCCATGTACTGTATATGTGTGTGTGTGTGTGTGTGTGTGTGTGTGTGTGTGTGTGTGTGTGGTTGTAATGTGTGTCCAAGCAAGTGTCTGTTTGCATCGGTGGGCGTGTGTGCATGTGTTTCCATAAGTGCGTGTGTGTGTTACTGTGTGTGTTTTATTTGCTGTGTATATGTGTATCTCCATCATTGTGTGCGTCAGAGTGTGTCTTTGTGTGTGTCTGTGTGTGTGTGTGTGTGTGCATGTCTCTGTGTCAGTGTTTGTGTGTGAGTGTGAATATGAGTGTATAGAGAATATGTGTGTGTGTGTGTGTGTGTGTGTGTGTGTGTGTGTGTGTGTGTGTGTGTGTGTGTGTGTGTGTGTGTGTGTGTGTGTGTGTGTGTGTGTGTGTGTGTGTGTGTGTGTGTGCCTTGGTGTTTTTTGCATGTGTGTGTGTGTGTGTGTGTGTGTGTGTGTGTGTGTGTGTGTGTGTGTGTGTGTGTGTGTGTGTGTGTGTGTGTGTACACATATCCATGTGTTTGCTGCCTTTAGGGACGGGAGCTGGGTGTCGGGAGCAGGCCTGTCAGCACCTTCCCCCACAAACCTCAGAAGATATTTGACTCCGAACTTCATGAGGATTGAATCTCTCTGCCTCCCGTCGCCCGCTCTGGAATCCATAGTTAATGCCTGGAACACAAGTACTAAACTCTGCCTTACGTCTGTCTGGATGCAGAAAGCCTAGCTGTATTCAGATGGATGGTTCTCACCTGAAAGCGAAGAATTCCTACAAAATTTAGTCAGCCTTTCTAAAAAAATAATAAGCACCTCCCCTTTATGTGAACCCCATGGGAAATGACCAAAAGAAAGAAAAAAGCTAGCCTGTGCGATTCTTCTTGGGTTGAGCGGAACACTTTCAAAATTTGAGAATCATTCAACTCTTCGAGAAATGTGCATATGACGTGGGTCACTTTTATCAGCTGACCAATCTCAAACCAGACGAGATGGGGGTACGTAGCAGGGTTTGACAACAACAACAGCAATAT
>PIJE02002326.1:35680-52221 GCA_002895965.2 Coryphaenoides rupestris | reverse complement strand
CATTAGAACTGTAATGGTTTTATTAAGTACTCGTATCGGTATTCGGTATCGGCAAGTACCCAAATGTAAGTACTTGTACTTGTACTCGGTCTGAAAAAAAGTGGTATCGGTGCATCCCTAGTTTGTACAGATACTCAGTCAACATTTTCGATAGCCATCTTGCAATGTTTACTGACTGATTCCGGACTGATTCCGTCGCAGCGCTGACGTCATCTGTTTAGCCCGCCTCTGGCCCGCCTATATCAGATACACCGATGTGATTGGTTGATGTTCGAAACAACGGGCATAGCTAATGAGCATGTTACTCGTTACCAGAGTACTCGCTGAGCAAATTCTAATTGTGCTCTCGCGAGAACTCTGGATTTCCAGGGTACAAAAATTGTACATTTGAGGAGATCCTACAGGCAGCCTATACACCCTGCCTACATATTAACCATGGGTGAGAGAAAATAATAAGTAATGATAATATTACATAAGGCTAGTAGAATCCTATGGTTCCTGTTAAACTGAATGTCAAGGCTGACATGAACAGACTCATATTATTGGCCTCATATTGTGAGAAGTTAGAGGAGGCACTAACTCATATGCCGGGAGACAGCTGTGGGAAAGCCTGCATGCACACACACACACCCCTACACACACCCCTGCACACACACACACACACACACCCCTGCACACACACCCACGACTCCGGTACATGCTGCAACAGAAATGTACACACACATGTTTCAGATACAGTTGTGGTCAGAAGTTTACATGCACTTGTAAAGAACATGTATGTCCAGAGTTTCCAAAAAACATTCATGAAGTTTGGTTCTTTTATGAATTTGTTATCCATCCATCCATCCATTTTCGTCCGCTTATCCGGGGCCGGGTCGCGGTGGCACCCGGCTAAGCAGGGCCCCCCAGGCTTCCTTCTCCCCAGCCACAACTCGGCCCCAGGGCGGGCTATAAACCTGCGGTCTTTGCAGGGGGGTGCAAGTGCGTGTCACAAAGGTCAATGATGAGACCCCGACTGACTCTGACCCAAGGGGGCGGAGTCTCGCCATCACGCCACGCCCACTATCCATGCCACGAACCCCACAATTCAGCCCCTGGGTGTGCTAGAAACACGCGGTCTTCGCAGGGGGGTGCATGGGGGTGTCCCAAAGGTCATTGATGAGCCCCCAACTGGCTCGGGCCAAGGGTTATTTATTGTTATCTTTATGAGGCGGACAGACCCAATACAAGGTTGAATGGCAACCGCTACTATAGGCTACCATTCATAAAATGCAAGTTTTTATGTATTTTTTGGAATCCTCTACACTTGAATCCATCTATGATCATCCAACAAGGAAGTAAACATTGCGTCTTTCATCCCCCTCACAGATCATCAGATAATTAACTTGTTTTTCATAAAACATACATTTTCAAACTCTTTGTTCTGTACATAGGAACCTTTTCTGTCCAGGGTCAAAAACAAGGCAAATGAGAGGAATTCTATTGAACATAAACTTTATTTTCGAACCTTGTTTGTGCGTGTGCATGCGCAGGGGACGTGGGGGATATGAGACCTGAACGAACCATTGGCACAACATATTTGTTGAGCATTGTCCCTGTCAAATAAACTAAATAATTTTTTTTTTAATAAAAACCATGACATGTAGTCTGTAATCCACCATTGGTAGAGGTTGGCTTGAAAAATGCAATGTTTACTAGAAAATACCAATATGTCTCACATTTGCCTGGGTCAAATTGACCCGAACAGCATACAGTTGGTGTGAGGAACACATGCAGGGGGGGGTGCAAATACATGGAATGGACCATTTTCGTTTGAAATGTTTATTACACAAAATAAGGAAAAGTCAAGAAGTTTCGTCGTGAAAAAATACGTTAAACCTTGTGTTAACATTTTAAAACGGGTCAATTTGACCCGAACACCACAGGAGGGGTTCTTTACAAGTGTATGTAAACTTTTGACCACAACTGTATTGCTTTCTCAAATGATTCATTAGAAAAGGTGATTAGGTTATTTGCATGCGTAAACTCGTTCTTTCAGCGACTTAATCAGCTGAAATCTAAATATACGGTACTTCTAGCATCTAGTTGTTGCACATCGTCAAACATCTGGCCGACATTCCCCTCCTCACCCCCTCCCCTCCCCCTCCCCCCAGGTTCTCCACAGAGTTCAGCTCCGGGTTGCTTGAGGTCATCTCCCCTCCTGCTGCCTACTACCCCGACCTCACCAACCTGAAGGAGACCTTCGGAGACTCCAGGGAGAGGGTCAGGTGAGCTGCCACCCACAGAGAGGGGAGGGGTGGAGGACAAGACGGAGAGAGAAGTGAAGGGGAGAGAGGAGACAGCGAGGGGAGGGGAGGGGAGGGGAGAGGAAAGAATTAGCCAATACTAATTCACTTTTTATTCTGACTGATAACCGACCCTTGTCATTAACGAAAACGGATCAAAATGTAAGTGCTATAAAAAATAAACAAAAGTCTGTGGCCCTAATTTTAAAGGATGTTTGGCCCATCTTCATACTTCCGAAATACACATTTCATACTTCAGATAGTCATTCCGTTTCCGAAGGTATATATCGGAATGAGCCTTTTAACTCCAGTGTTGTCCCGTGTGAGGCCTGTTGTGCCCCCAGCATTATTACATAAAACTGATTCTTACTAAGCGAACGAACGATGCTGAGATTATTAGAATATTTGGGGCCAGACTTATTACTTTCACAAAAAGGACAAACAGAACATGGGGGTTTGTTGAAACCATTTAAGCGATGGTGTTGATCAGTGAAACATGATATGGTTGTTACAGTTAACAGTTAATTGTTAACATCCCCGAGAGGGGGGGAGATGGGGAGGGAGGGAGGGGGGGAGATAGATGGAGAGAGGGAGATGAGTCAGGCAGAGAGGAAGGAGGTGAGGATGAGTCAGGAGTCTGTGGGGGGAGGAGGGAGAGGATGGGAGATATTCCTCCTCTGCTTAGTATTCCACAGGCTTTCCTCAGTCAGCTCAGGGTCACCATCAGTAGCAGGATATCGCTCGCTCTCTCTCTCTGTCTGTCTGTCTCTGTGCTCATGTACCTCGTTAAACGTGAGCTGCAACCCTGTGTGTGTGTGTGTGTGTTTTTCAGGTGGCGAACCAAACAGAACCTGGACTACTCGTTCCTCATGATGTACGCAGTCAGCAAGGGAGTGTACTACGTCCAGGTAGGACATGATGTCACTTCCTCCCAGAGTCATGTGGACTTGCTGCCTGCAGACTCCCAACCCAAACACGCCGAGACCACTGCCCTGCTCATTTAGTGATGATTATTAAAGAGTATGCTGCAATTCGGATGCTTTGTTTGTACACGTTTGTTTTGTGGTGCAATTCCACCGTTGCATGCAGTCTGACCCGTGTGTGGGGTTGGGTGTGTGGATGTGTCTCAGCCAGTCAAGGTGCTGCTATATTAATAAAATGTATTCTGCTGCTGTCTGGGAACTGAACTGAGCTGTAATGTTGAGTCCCGCCCCCTTCCTCTGATTGACACGCGTCCCTCCGGCCTGCAGATGGAGGACGACATCGTAGCGAAGCCAAACTACTTAGCTACCATGAAGAACTTCGCCCTGCAGCTCTCCTCCGAGGACTGGATGATCCTCGAGTTCTCCCAGCTGGGCTTCATTGGTACATGCACACACACGTGCACAAAAGTAAATAACCACAAAGGAACACACACAGGAGCACACACACACAGGAACACACACACAGGAACTCGCACACACAGGAACACACACACACAGGAACACACACACACACACAGGAACACACACACAGGAACACGCACACACACAGGAGTACACACACACAGGTAATCACACGGGAACACACACACACACCTGTCTGAGCTGTTGACAGGTGTGTGTTTGGTGTGGAGCGTACTTCCAAGCAGGCTTCATGAGAGGAGTCATGAATGGAGCTGATCTGCGTTGTCATGTGAAACAAGATGGCTGCCTCTGGAGGCTCAGTCACTGGCTGACTCGTTGAATCACTTGTTAATTAAGTGGCTTCAGATTTCAACATGTTGATGTGGGCGAGTCAGATTGCAACGTATGATCGTTAGATTTAGATGAAGACCCTCTTTTCAGTTCAAATTCGTGTTTATTCGTTTAGCTCTGGTGAATTCCTAATTCAATATTTCAGATGAATGACTGACTTTGAATGGCAAAATAAACATGGCTGCTAGAAACCACTGATATTAGAACACTTACAGATTCTGTCGGCTTCTCCTATTTGTTGATCTGAGTTTGAACTCCTGAGTCTTGATGGGACTTGAAGCGTCTAGAGCATGACCGCCTCTGGCCTGAAGCCAGCGAGTGGTTTCTAAGCCTCAGGATGCGTGGGCCTCCTAACCGGTTCTGCCTCTTCTGTGTTCCAGGGAAGATGTTCCAGGCGCCCGACCTCAACCTCATCATAGAGTTCATCTTCATGTTTTATAAAGAGAAGCCCATAGACTGGCTGCTAGACCACATTCTCTGGGTCAAAGTTTGCAATCCTGAGAAGGATGCGGTACGTGTGTCACTGTGTGGTCGACAGTGTGTGGTTCTGTGAAGATTGTGTTTCTGCTGCCCTGCCACCACCATCATCATCCTCACCTCCTCCTCCCCTCCCCCGACAGAAGCACTGTGAGCGCCAGAAGTCCAGCCTGCGCGTGCGTTTTAGACCCTCCCTCTTCCAGCACGTCGGCCTCCATTCCTCTCTGGCCGGAAAGATCCAGAAACTCACGGTGAGCCCCTCCCTGCTGGTCCTTGTTGACATTTGCTCTACTTAAGAGATCACTTCCTCTTGCACATCAACCACTTCCCGCCGATATGTATTCACTTCCTCTCTGCTGCTCGTGTAGGACAAGGACTTCCTGAAACCGCTGCTCCACAAGATTCACGTCAATCCCCCGGCAGAGGTGTCCACCTCCATGAAGGTAAGCGACCTCAGTGGTCCACCAACTGGTGTAGTCGGTGGCTGCCTTGGCAACGCGAGGGTCAACCAGTATGTCTTTGCACTAAAACCATGGAGACTGCAGCCTGTTATAAACCAGCAGCCAAATGAGTATTTCACTGCTATGCTGTGTATTTGCTTACATTCAAATCCAGCCGGCCACATCACCGGGAAGAATGAATGGCGTGCCAACATATGGGTTTTAAATTAATGTTCGGAAGTTTTGCATTTCACACAATGAACTCTGAGATTTGATTGCATTTGGCAAACGGTTAAGGATGGAGGAGATGACCTTCGCTGTCGTCTGCTGTGTGATGTCTCTGCCGTGGCCGTGTCCTCGCTCCACGAATACCCGGAGTACAAAGCACACGCTCCCACCCGTGTTCAGGAACCGCTGGCATCGGACCTGCCAGCTCATCTGCTACTCTGACATATGCCTCTGCCAAGTCACACACAGCTTAAAACATTCTTTTGACACTATTGGTTTGTGCGTCACAGCATACGGTCCACCGGGTCAAAGTAGAAATAATTCTGAGAAATAATCCTCATCCTAATGCGATAAATGCCCCCAGAATCTATTCTGAAGTACTGGGACATTTAGCTGACAGTATGTTATGAGCAGTTATGTTAATGCTTAATAAAAGGTTGGACACATTACCTTATGTGAGAGACTTACTCCCTGAGTTTGCTGTGTGTGTGTGTGTGTGTGTCTGTGTGTGTGTGTGTGTGTCTCCCCCAGGTGTACCAGGGCCACACCCTGGAGAAGACCTACCTGGGAGAGGACTTCTTCTGGGTGGTCACGCCCACCGCAGGAGACTACATCCTCTTCAAGTTTGACAGACCGGTCAGCATAGAGAGGTAGGCTCCGCCCCCCCACCGGCACAGCACCCGTTATGTTTCAGGTGCACCTTCCTAATATGCACCTGCCCACACATGCACCTGCACACACCTACACACATACATTTTGGAGAGCGAGAGACAGAGAGAATAATGGAATACAAATCTTTCACCATTTCATCCTGGAATATCCAAGGTCTGAGATCGACTGCCTTTGGTATGAAGAGCAAAAACCCAGACTTCAACAAAGAAATTGCAAACCGTATTCTAATATGGTACAAATCAGAACTAACCCACTCCATTAAGCTAATCAAAACAGGATCCTTTTTCATTTGGCTGGAAATAAATAAGGTACTTTCCTCAACCGAGAAAAATATCCTCCTGTGTGCCACCTACATGTGTGCCCCATATTTTAAGGACGACATGTTCTCCACCCTAGAGGAAGAAGCTAACCATTTCCAGACTTGCGGCCACGTTATCATCTGTGGAGACCTCAATGCCAGAATAGGACGAGAACCTGACACACTCGGCACACAGGGAGACAAACACTTACCAGGAGGTGGAAACATCTCCTCCCCAATATGCCCACCCAGACACAACTACGACAAAGCTACAAACAAACATGGGACACAACTCCTGCAACTCTGTCGTTCGCTGGGATTGTACATAATCAACGGGAGGCTTCGAGGAGACTCCTATGGTAAGTACACCTACAGCTCACCTCTAGGCAACAGTACAGTAGATTACTTTATCACTGACCTCAGCCTGCCCTCTCTCAGGGCGTTCACAATCAGCCTGCTAACGCCCCTGTCAGACCACAGCAAAACCACAGTCTACCTGAACAGAGTAACACCCAATCAAGAAGTACTTTAGCCAAACAAACTCCACACTTTTAAAAAAATGCTACAAATAGAAGGAAAGTAGTGTAGAAACATACCAAAACGCTATGAGGCAACAAGTCCAATCACTTTTAGAGCAGTTCCTGGAAAAAAAAACTTTCAGTACAATGATGAAGATGTAATCAAGGCAGTAGAAAACATCAACTACACTGCTCAGAAAAATTAAAGGAACACTTTTTAATCAGAGTATTGCATCACGACAATTCAACTTCTGGGATTTTGATCTGGTCAGTTAAGTAGCAGAGGGGGTTGTTAATCAGTTTCAGCTGCTTTGGTAACAACAGGTGCACAACAGAGGGGCAACAATGAGACGACCCCCAAAACAGGAATGGTTTTCCAGGTGGCTGCCTTGGCAACGCGAGGGTCAACCAGTATGTCTTTGCACTAAAACCATGGAGACTGCAGCCTGTTATAAACCAGCAGCCAAATGAGTATTTCACTGCTATGCTGTGTATTTGCTTACATTCAAATCCAGCCGGCCACATCACCGGGAAGAATGAATGGCGTGCCAACATATGGGTTTTAAATTAATGTTCGGAAGTTTTGCATTTCACACAATGAACTCTGAGATTTGATTGCATTTGGCAAACGGTTAAGGATGGAGGAGATGACCTTCGCTGTCGTCTGCTGTGTGATGTCTCTGCCGTGGCCGTGTCCTCGCTCCACGAATACCCGGAGTACAAAGCACACGCTCCCACCTGTGTTCAGGAACCGCAGTAGTGCACTAGAGGGGCAACAATGAGATGACCCCCAAAACAGGAATGGTTTTCCAGGTGGAGGCCACTGACATTTTTTCCCTCATCTTTCCCTCGCCTGACCTAAATCCAATAGAACATCTCTGGGACATTATGTTTCGGTCCATCCGACGCCGCCAGGTTGCACCTCAGACTGTCCAAGAGCTCAGTAATGCCCTGGTCCAGATCTGGGAGGAGATACCCCAGGACACCATCCGTCGTCTCATTAGGAGCATGCCCCGACGTTGTCAGGCATGCATACAAGCACGTGGGGGCAATACACAGTACTGAGTACCATTTTGAGTTGCTGCAATGGAATTTCAGCAAAATGGACTAGCCTGCCGCATCATTTTTTGTGGCATCCTTGTGGCATCCTTTCGTTCCTAACACATTACCCAGTATGGACTGGGTAGAGGTATCCAGCATGATTTTATTTTATTTTTTTTATTTTTTTTCCCCCATTGAGATCTGATGTTTTCAAAGTGTTCCTTTGAGCAGTGTATATATTTGACCTTTCTGCATCCCTAGCAAACCCACAAATAGGAAAGCTAATTAAAATATCAATGATAAATTACGGAAGTTATTAAACCAAAAACATAGAGACCCAGAAAACCAGAACACACGTCTACGCTATAGTGAAACATTAAAACAATATAAAAATACAGTAAGGAAAAAAAGGGATCAACATGTTAAAAACCAGCTACATGCTATTGAGGAATCCATAAAAACAAACAAGTTCTGGGAAAACTGGAACACTCTAAACAAGCAAAAACATGAGGATCTACCAATCCAAAATGGAGATGTGTGGGTCAACCACTTCTCCAAGTTCTTTGGCCCAATAGAAAATAATACACAGCAAAAACACTTACTAGATAAACCACAAAGTTTAGAGTCAATCATAAAAGACCATCAAAACCCACTCGACTCACCAATCACACTGAAGGAACTACAAGACAAAATCAAATCACTGGAAACCAAGAAGGCCTGTGGTGTCGACGGGATCCTAAATGAAATGATAAAATTCACGGACCTCAAATTCCAATTGGCTATATTAAAACTCTTTAATGTTGTCCTTAACTCGGATCTTCCCCAATATTTGGAACCAAGGTCTGATAACACCGCTCCACAAAAGTGGAGACAAATTTGACCCCAACAATTACTGCGGGGTCTGCGTTAACAGTAACCTTGGGAAAACCCTCTGTATGATCATCAACCACAGACTCCGACATTTCGTCACTGAAAAATAATGTCCTAAGCAAATCCCAAATTGTCTTTCTACCGAATTATCACACAACAGACCATATTTTCACCCTCAGCACCCTAATAGACAACCAAATAAACAAAAGTACATTATTCTCTTGTTTTGTTGACTTTAAAAAAGCTTTTGATTCTATTTGGCATGATGGTCTGCTGTACAAACTATTGGAAAGCGGTGTTAGAGGAAAAACCTATGACATCATAAAGTCAATGTACACCAACAACAAATGCGCTGTTAGGATTGGCAAACAACACACAGACTTTTTCCCCCAAAACTGGGGGGTTAGACAGCGATGCATCTTGAGCCCAACCCTCCAACATATACATCAATGAATTGGCAAAATCTCTCGAACAATCTGAGGCACCTGGCATCTCCCTAGGAGACACACAAGTCAAACAACTCCAACCAAAGAAGGACTACAACAGCACGTTTATCTACTACACAAATTCTCCTCGACCTGGGCCCTGACAGTAAATCTAACCAAGACAAAAATAATGCTTTTCCAAAAAAGACCCAGCCTCCAGCAACACCAATATAAATTATTTCTCAATACAACTCCCGTAGAGCATACAAAGAATTATACCTACCTTGGCCTAAACATTAGCAACACAGGTAACTTCAACAAAGCTGTAAACGACCTGAGAGACAAGGCAAGAAGGGCTTTTTATGTCATAAAAAGAAACATCAACTTAGACATCCCAATAAAAATATGGCTCAAAATACTAGACTCAGTTATCGAACCCATTTCCCTTTACGGTTGCGAGATCTGGGGTCCACTTGCAAACCAAGATTTTAATGGGACAAACATCAAATTGAAACGCTGCATGCAGAGTTCTGCAAATCCATTCTCCACACCCAACGGAAAAACAACCAACAATGCATGCAGAGCAGAATTAGGACGATACCCACTGATCATAAAAATTCAAAAGAGGGGATTCAAATGTCATAACCACCTAAAAGACAGTGAGCCTGACACGCTCCATAACAAAGCCCTCATCCACAGAGAGACTCTAGAGCGATGCCCCCTCGGCCAGCTGGTTCTGGGACTCTATTCACAAAACTAAGCAGAGCCACCAGACAGAAATCCCATTAGAATAAACCAAATTATAAGAAAACAAAAAGAAAACTACCTCACGCCTGGAAAGAATCTACCAAAAAACAGGGTAAATTAGAATGCTATTTGGCCCTAAACAGACAATACACAACGGCAGAATACCTGAGCACTGTGACCGATCCCAAACTCAGGAAATCCTTGACTAGATACAGACTCAGTGAGCACAGCCTCGCCGTGGAGAGAGGCCGCCACCGGCAGACCTGGCTACCAAGAGAAGACACTCTGTACCCACTGCACCCAACATGAGGTGGAAACCGAGCTACACTTCCTAACAACCTGCCACCTATACCAAGACATTAGAGATACATTCTTTCCACAGATTTCAAACACCCAAAAGAATTTTGAAAACTTGACCAAAAACTTCCATATCTGCTGGGCAAAGTACAGGAATGTGCAAACACAGCAACAAGATTTGTGAGCTGTTGCGACAGGAAAAGGACATCCAACGGAATACAACCTCCATAAAGATTGTCAATCACCTGTTATAACGTAACCAGTGATCACAGAAAAACAGTTTGACTCGTGTCACACATCACAGGGTACATTATGTGGAAACAGATGACCAGAAGTCGTTTCCTTCAGAAACAAGAGTTTTTTTTTTTTTAAATAGTTACCAGTTTTGGGAGGGCGAGTACCAGCAGAGATGTTCCATATAATTACAAAAAGAAAACAAACAGGCCCCTCACCCTCCCAACAGGGAAAAACTGTAAATGACTGAGTAACAAAAAAAATGACAACTAACAAAAAGCTGTGTGCAGGTAGGTCAGCAGGTTGGCGAGCCTTGAACAATGTGTGCTTGGTCTTCTTATTGAGGTTGAGGTGCAATCAGCACCTAGGAGGTGAGAGCCCAGCTGTAAGTCATAGGGAGTAATTAGGTGAACACAAAACAGCAGACAAGGGCGCGTGTGCATGTGCGCGCGTGTGTGTAAGCCCTGGCACAAACCCCCAAACAGACAATGGACCTTATTCCTGCGACAATTTTGGCATTCATGAACGTTTTCTTATCTGGATTGGTTCTCAGCTAAGAACAGGATTTAAGAACGCAGAAAAGCAGTCGTAGCGACCTATTTGGAGTGCGCCCATGTTCTTAAGGGCTGAATTTGTGAGAAATCATTGGTGATTGCGTTCACATCAATTCTACAGACATCCTCGGATGTAAATAATTATAATAATAATAAATACGAGAATATTTGTATCATTAACAATTAGGTTTCACATGCATAGTCATGATTCTACGAGGCATCGTGATGTCCTAAAATAAATAAAAGCACGACACGAACACTGCAAATGGCAGTGAATAAATAAATAAGCACTAAACTCAATCACATGGATATAGACATAGGGGAATAGAATTGACATCTACATTCTGTGAATGAACATGTGAATATCCATAAATAAAAATATATCATATGGGCCTACATACTATACATAATATACATTTACATTTACATTTAGGGCATTTGGCAGACACTTTTATCCAAAGCGACTTACATTTGTTGAATATACATACTATACATAATATAGATAGGGCCCAAGGACGTATTGTTGTTTAGGACATTGGTGGACATCACAGATATTGCGCCAAGGATGCGCAATTACGCTACCGTGAGGTGCGTGTCGGGCTCCGAGTCAGCGTCTCTGGGGGGGGTGGATATCGCTGGATATTGGTGGAGACATGTCCCCAGCGTCCCCACTAAATTCTACGCCCATGATAGGGCCTATCAAGATCCACAAGTAGCCTACTCATGTATTTAACTCAACTGTACAATTGAATCTGCTCTCAGCCGTCTTGTTCTCTGTTGTTATTTTTCATTGTTGGTTCTATTTTCTTTACCTTGCTTAGTGTGTACATTGTAAAAGCCAGTGGAGAAACATTCCACTGCTCATCTTACTGGTATGATGTTGCATGTGACATGTGACTGGTTTGGCCGGTGCACCATCGGTTTTCACTGTTCGCTTTGGCATGATTCTGTGTGCACACGGTCCTGTTGTTGCCCTTATAAGGAGCTGGCGGGGCGTGTCTGTATGCTAATTCAGGTGTACGAGCACGCGCGTTCCATTTAAGAATGAGTGGCATTCCTCATCGGGGGAGCGCAGCTGAGAACACTTTGGCGGGTTAAGAACACATTTCCCCGCGTTCATGAATCCGGCGGGGAGATTTCTTAAGTTTGTTCTTACGAAGTTCGTAAGAAGATATTTAAGAAGACACTTAAGAAAATGTTTGTGAATGAGGTTCAATGTGCCCACACATAACACCTGTCAATCCCCCGTCATTATTATCATTATTTTTATTTCTACTATTTTTTGTATTAGTTTTTTTTATATATATATATATATATATACTCGCTTTGGCAATGTAAGTATGTTTCCCATGCCAATAAAGCTCTTTAAATTGAAATTAGAGAGAGACTAGCAAGCACTGAAATATTCATACAACATTCTTTTATTAGGTTGTGTTTTATCAGCCTCATGTTATCGACCTGCCAGACCACCCAGTCAGTCTTCAATACAAGTGCCTCAGCGCAAGGGAGGGATGGAACGTACTGGGACATAGCAGGACATAGGTACCAAGGAGACAAGACGTCACCGGCAGGTTCTAAGAGCTCAGATAGTTCTATGTGTCTTCCCTCTAACTCTCTCCTCTTCCCCACACTGGTACCCTGAGCCTTGTAGATACTGTTGTGGAAACAAACATGTAATTTAGAGAATTCTTTGGAGAAGTCAAGGAGTCGGAAGTGGCAAATTGCAAAGACTTTTATTGCAACTTGCTACAGTTATAACAAAAGGAGGCTGGTCAGCTGAAAAGTCTCCTGATCCCACCTCAAATAGATCTTTTTATGGTCTTCCTTTGGTTATCTTAACACGCCCCTTAACACATGTACACACCCCTCATTATGTTAACACACGTGATTGTGACCCCCTGGCTCCTTCTGCTGGGGGCCTTGAATAGTGAAATTGTACTTGAATAGTTTTTAAATCAAATTACCTTAAATAGGCTTTATCTATATTAGCACTTCTTTATACAGCGTGTAGTCTAAAGTGTTATAAAGAAAGATTAAACCAGCATATACAAAAATTAAAAACAAATGATGAATAGACTATTTGCAGACTTAAACACTACAATCCAAATATTCTGATATTACAATAATAAACAACTTAACGAACTGGAAATTAAAAGTTAGTAATAAGACAATGATCGGAAGTACAATTCTTAACACTAACTTAATAAGAAACATGAGTAACAAATAGATGTGTATTAAAAACTTATTAAGATTGTTCTAAGATCTTATACATCTTATGTCATCTTGTATATATGAATGCTCGAAAACAGTTCTATTCCTATTTTCATGTATCATAGCGATATATATATATATATATATATATATATATATTTATTACTGGTTCCTTCAACAAATCTAGTACGACTCTGTCCCCCGTCTCGAGAATCAGCTGTTGCTCTGCATTCAGATGGGGTTTACTCAGCTGTTGACTCTCTCATGACTGTTGTTTTTCCTTCAGCTTTCTTGGGGTCTTGCCCAGCGTTTCCTTCAGTTTTATTGGGGTCTTACCCAGTGTTTCCCTACCCCCTCTGCTTGGCCGTCACGTCTCCCATTTGTTTGTAGGAATGTTATCTGACAAGTCTGCCTGTGCTCAGAGAGTCTTTCCACACTTAAGTTATTCATATAATGCATATTCTTATAGATGGCGACTGTTTTGTGGTAAAATTCTCCCATAATACCAGGTTAGCTGTGAGGATACCAGGTGTGTGATGGCCATGTGGTTCTGATTGACAGGTTCCTGTTCCGCAGTGGGAACCAGGAGCATCCTGGAGACCGGATCAGGAACACCACGGTGGAGGTGCTGCCCTTCTCGGTGAGGAACCAGGAGCAGAACCATCAACGGTAGCACTACAGCACTCTAGTCTTTAGCTGTAACTCCTGATATGAACTACCTGAGTGGCGGTTCTGTTGTCCAGTTGAACTGTACGGACCGACGCACATGGACTCCCACAGACCAGCGTGCTGTAATGACACTAAACGCAGCACTGGTAACAGGAAGTCATGTTGTCAATGGTTCTGGAGAAACCCGGAAAGGTTAGGATGGTCTGATCACCAGACCCCCCGCTTGGACTCTGTTTATTGATTACTGGGGTTCCTCGTTGTGGACAATCTGTTTCCCAGACGCTGCGTTCCTCACCTGCTGTTGTTGTTTACTTCAGGAGGTGTCGGTGAAGACCAAAGAGAAATGCAAACAGACTGAAGACCGGTTCTACAGAATAGGTCAGTTCAGCAGCAGTGTGTCAATAACAACACACACACACACACACACACACACACACACACACACACGAAAGGGGTGTGTGAGGGTGTGGTCATGTGACACACCACACCTGCCACTCAGATCCCGTCCATAAGCAACATGTCAACAAGACTCTGTGGAGCAAGCCTTCCTGTCGTTCCGTCCGTCTGTCTGTCTGTAGGTCAGTTTGAGAAGGGCGTGGCTGAAGGTGCTGTAGCTCCAGTCTTCAATCCAATCGTGGCGTTGCGTCTGTCTGTCTGCAGAGACTCTGCAGTGTGGGCTATCCTCAGCGAGGTACACACACACTCTCCTCACATCCCCTTTAGAGGCACACTGGAGTGTGTTGTGTACTTTCTTTGGCTAGGTTAGCCATGGCTAGCTGGTGGCTAACCCTCCATCCAGGTCATGGTGTGTCATGTTCAATACGTCCTCTTACCATTATTATTATCACAGTTGTATTGCACTTCAATTATTGCCAAATTGTTTTCGCGGACTGAATGCCTTATCTTGCCTATATATTTTTATATTTCACCTATCTTTTTATTCTACTACGACTGTACATTTGTAAATCTGTTATTTTATTTTTATTATTCTGTTGATTTGTTTGTTTTATTGTATTGCTATGCAACCTGGCACAAGAATTTCCTTCGGGATTAATAAAGTTTTATCTTATCTTATGGTTTGGGGTTGGCAAGGCATCATGGGTAATCTCCCCGTAGTTATCTTCCAGGTCAGCCCTCACTAGTTGTACTATCAGACATAACCACGTGGGGTGTTAAGAGTTCAGACCCCAGAGCAGTTGATGCTAACCTACATGCTAAACGGCTTGGACGTTCTGTCCCATAATGCACCGCTCTCTCACCTGCAGATCCACATCAAGAGGATAACAGGCTGACAGCCCTCTGGTGACATCATCACAGCCCTCTGGTGACATCATCACAGCCCACTAGACATGCTCTTCTGAGCCGTTCAGATGAAAGCTATAGCCATCTCTCTCTCTCTCTCTCTCTCTGTCTCTCTCTACCTAGCTCCGTCTCTCTGTGTCTCTCTATCTCTCTCTTATACTTATCATTTAGCTCCTCTCTCTCCACGTGTGTGTGTTGGGTAAGGTTCTGTGTGTGTGTGTGTGTGGGTGTGTGTTGGGTGAGAGTGCTACTGAGCAGTGCCTCTTCACATGTTGGTTAGTCAGCAGACGTGGAAGTGATCACATGTTGGAGCAGAACCTCCATGTGACCAGATGGATCCACGGGGCTGAGTGCTGCCTGTCCTGTCGCTTGATGCTGTCGCCTCCTATGGGCAGACAGGGGTACTGCAGCTTACATGATTGGCCAGCAGAGTGTCTCACTGGTTTCAATAGAGGCACGGATTGTTCTGTTTTTCAGTTTTTTTTCTGAAAGGCATATATTTATATATTGTACAACAACAATGTTGCATGAAGGTGACTTAATTTATTGGAAATGTATCTTTAATTTGTACAAGAGCTTAAATATATATTTTTTAATTCTATAAAGAAATGTTTATAATAGTTTAGGTGTACGTTATGACTGTTTTCCTAGCAGCCCATGATTACTTCTATAATTATGATTGTTTTGTTGCTGGTTTGCATAACTTCTCTGTTCTAACTGCTGTATCGTTTCGTCTCTTTTGCACCTCCAGCCAAACATTGTAAATAATGAATTCATTCTTGAAATAGTCATTCTAAAAGGTGTACTAAACAGTTTCACACAAACTCCACAGAGCAGATGTGGGTCTGTGCAAAAACTTTTACAAAGGAACTTGTGCCTTTTGTGGTGGAAATCTGTTAACTGATAAGAAACAACTCAGTCACCAGTGGATTTTAGACCAGTATAGTAGACAACATTTATTAAGTATCGATACATATAATCAGCGCTGATGGGTTATTCTCAGTCAGACACACTAACAGTGGAGTCTGAGAGTAGCCAAAGAGACAAAGGAGGCTGTAAGTCTTATAGCCATTTTCCCGCCCAAACATGGTAGGCTGTGACAAATGATCTATAGGACTTCAAAGGAGATATCTCTCCCTCTCTCGGACCGTTCCGGTCCATAACATATATCAGGTGTTATCTTAGAAGCAAGGGGGCATAGAGACTCCAAAGTTTCCTTCGTTAGTTAAATGATCTACACAGATGGACCACAATGTCAGGGCACGGTGACATACAACTCTTTCGCACGAAAACAGCCCTCCCTACAGATGGTACAACACTTTGGAACATTCGCTCACTTAAAGGGTTCATGGCAACCATAAACCATACATCAGTTCACTTGGAGTTCGTGGCGAGACAATCATTCGGAACGTATCCTTGAGAGGAGATGGTTCGTTAGGAAGGGAAACATGCATTCATAATACGTGACTATACTTATGTATGTAATTTTCCATTACAGTGGATGCTCGTGTAGCTGAGGATGTACGTACGTGCGTGT
>PIJE02002326.1:13618-28463 GCA_002895965.2 Coryphaenoides rupestris | reverse complement strand
ACTACGGTGAGACGAACCAGGTAGTCGTGACAGTTCTCTGTCTTCTCCTGTACACAGGCTGCAATCTTGGCCATGTCCATACGTACTGGAAATTGTTCTTGGATGCGATTCACGATCGCCGTGATGGCGTTTCCGTAGCCATCATTGGCATGGTTGCCGTAGTCCGTATGTACCAGGCGCAGGGCTGCGGCAGGCCATACTCCGGATATCTTATTCCACCCGGTGCCCATGTGGGACATCAGCAGGCGACGCAGTTCATCGGTGGTGGGGCGGAACTCTCTGCAGAATACTTGGAGTTCTCTGCCGAAGACGGTTCCCCCCACCTCGTTCACCTTCGGGAGGTGCGTCATGGCTTCTTTCATGTCGGCTGCTGTCCACGGTCGGTAGACAAGCTGTGTTTCGCCGTTGCCGGACGATACTTCTATCATGGGCATGGTGGTGATTATGTCATCGGCGTCGGTCTCATTGGTATAGGTGACGCCGCTTCTGGTGTGTTTGGGGGACCACAGTGACCCCTGATCCATGGTTGCGAATGGATTGTCCTTGGAGAATGTCTGTGCAGCACCGGCCTGTACACATGAGTATGCTGGCGGTGATCGGGGCTGAATGCTTTCTTGGTGGGATGGATATAGGGCTTCAGGAGGCATGATGGACTGGTCGTTGAGGGGCGGGGGGAGCGCAGTCCAGGTCCGGATCGACCTAAGTGCAAGATGGAACACCGGCAGGATTAGTTGTTCCCTGCCTACTCTGGCATCTGTCTTAAATTCATTTTTATCCTTTTTCGATCTACGCAAATCCTCATTTTCTTTTGCATGCAGTCTGGCTTCTAGCTGGTCTAGCTGTCTTAGACTAAAACTCCCTTTTTCAGGAAACCCAAAATCCTTCATCCAGACCTCTACTTGTGCTAAAGACCTTATACCGTGTTTGTCATACATTGCTTGCATGTTTGGTGGCAAGTTTTCTCTTTTAACTTCCTTTCCATCAGCAGACTTCGACTCCGGGGTTCCCATCTTCCTATTTCTATTTTTTTTCTTCTCTAAATCCTCACGCCTAAGTTTCACTATGTAATCTCGCTAATTCATGAAACAAAATGTGATAAGAATAAAACAAATAAAAATGTAAAACCCCACAAAAATAAAAAGATATAAGATATTATTATAATATGTCTAGATGTTTACTTATGTGGTCTTTTGTCCCTGAAGTCGTGTTTTTGGTTTAATAATCATTTCTGAAATTCCGAGACTATCACGTAGGCCTACTTTCCGCAGAGCACAGTACCTTAGTACTCTCGGTTAAAAAATATTCGTCAATATTAGTCCAGGTTTCTACTAAACCGTCGGTTAAAAAATCGTATGCTGTGATAAACAGAGCACACTTTTGTGTCACGTCTTGTGTTCCAAACACTCAGTAACACTACATGTCTCGGCTAAGATTTCAGAAATGTTAGTAATTAAATTCAAGATCTTCACCAGTTCTTTCGGATCCTCGCCGTCATCCCGGGGGTCCTCAGGACACGGAGGTTCCTCCTCTCCACTCGATTATAGTAGACAAACATTTATTAAGTATCGATACATATAATCAGCGCTGATGGGTTATTCTCAGTCAGACACACTAACAGTGGAGTCTGAGAGCGAAGTAGCCAAAGAGACAAAGGAGTTTGTAAGTCTTATAGTCATTTTCCCGCCCAAACATGGCAGGCTGTGACAGATGATCTATAGGACTTCAAAGGAGATATCTCTCCCTCTCTCGGACCGTTCCGGTCCATAACATATATCAGGTGTTATCTTAGAAGCAAGGGGGCATAGAGACTCCAAAGTTTCCTTCGTTAGTTAAATGATCTACACAGATGGACCACAATGTCAGGGCACGGTGACATACAACTCTTTCGCACGAAAACAGCCCTCCCTACAGATGGTACAACACTTTGGAACATTCGCTCACTTAAAGGGTTCATGGCAACCATAAACCATACATCAGTTCACTTGGAGTTCGTGGCGAGACAATCATTCGGAACGTATCCTTGAGAGGAGATGGTTCGTTAGGAAGGGAAACATGCATTCATAATACGTGACTATACTTATGTATGTAATTTTCCATTACAGCCTTACATTCAGGATTGTTCATGTGTCTGCTGTCCTGCTGGGAGAGCGCTGTTGGGTGGATGATATGATGATATGATCATAATATGATATGACATGATCGTTCAATACTTCATTATCTCACATCGTGTCATTTGAGAAGGAGGCTCAGATGGACATGTGAATAAAGAGAGGTATGCACTGACTGCTTCTTGAACCCCCCCCCCCGTTACCATGGTTACCACGTGCTCGGCAGGATGTTTTGACTCGACTGTTTCTTTGGACAAGCCTTTCTATATTTGGACCAGGTGCCATCCAAACCCTTGCTTGTAGATTTGATTTTGGTTTTATAGAAGCTTTAGGAATTGTGCAGATGCTGGCTACCTGCGTATATACAGGCAAAGTCAAGTCGTTTAAATCATTTTCCATCTTTTACTAATCGCAGTACAACCATGCTCGTGTGTGCGTGTATAAATACACGTGTATATATATTTATTTATATATATATATGTATTTATCATGGTTTCTGCAGGGATACGTGAACGTGCCTTTGGCCCGAGAGCTTCCCCTGATCATTAACGCTTCTTTCCACATCTCTGCGTGTATTTATTTGTAGTTTTTGTACTTGACTCATTTCAAAGATTGATCATGTAAGATCCGCCCCCCACTGTCTGGAGAGCGGGATCATCTCCTCGTCACCGAAGACATTTAGTTTCTTGGCGTCGGGGAGGAAGACTCCTCCACTCGGAGCTAGAAGAGCTGGCTGGGGGGGGTCATGTGCCTTCATCACGTACACGTGTCTGTGTCTGTTCACGGTTTTCACATGAATTTTCATGTACATCTTTGAAATAAATGAAAATAGTTGATACAATCCACAGTCATTCATGTGACTTTTTGTATGTTTTTACTAATGTGTCTTTCAAGATGGTTATGAAGCGGCAGGTGATTCATTGGAGCTGATATGTGTGGCAGGGTTGAACAGATGGTCATCTTTAAAGATTCAAGAACTTTATTAGTCACATATACATACAGGATATGCAGTGAAATAAAGTGGTGATGCTCAGAGGAATATGTAAAAGAACAATACAGACGGCTTGAATTGGGGCGATCAGAATCTGTAAATATAAAAAAAAAAACCAGCAGGAATGAGAATATAAAAAATATAAAGGGCAGTATAAATGTTAAATATGAAAAAAATACATATAATGTGAGTGTGTATGTCATAAGTAATAGGCATGTGTCTGTCATAAGCATGAGTGCCCTGGTGAGGTCAGAGTTCACAATCCTGATGGCCTGCAGAAAGACGGAGCTTGTAGGAAGTAGGAACAGTTTGTTGTTGGGGTGGTGAGAATCCTTCATGATCCTGCAGGCTCTGGTTCCACACCTCCTGGAGTACAGGTCCTGCAGGGTGGTGAGGATCTTTCATGATCCTGCAGGCTCTGGTTCCACACCTCCTGGAGTACAGGTCCTGGGATCCGGGACCTCCGAGATTGGGACCGGCACCTCCTTGATAAATGACGGACCTCTCAACAAGAGGCAGCTATTAATCGACAGATCATTATAAAACAGGTACCTGAAATCAAGCAATCTGGTTCATAGCTGTGGTATAATAGTCTGATTCCTTTTCACAATTGGTATCACTCCGCCTGTGAAGGGAAAACGAGTGCGAATCCCCAGAGCTACTGGCAACCTGTGATATAATAACCATATACACTGTGATATAATAACCTGTGGTATAACCTGTGATATAATAACCATATACCACGGCCTGTCGTGAGCTATTGCTTAAATAACACGTAGTTCCAAACTTACGTTTTGAGATATGAACTAGCTGAGACCCCATTCTCCCCAACAGCACAACAGGTGAAGGTGCACAGGCCAGTTTCACAAAATCCCGCTTTGGCGAGTATAATTCGCGACACTATTAAAATCTGTAAATAAACTAATATTTTCGTCAATCTCTTATTATTTCCCATTGAAGTTAGTCCTAAATCGCTTGTCTGTGTATTTCGGATGCATTTTAAATCAGATTACAAAAAAAGAGGCGATGTCAATTTTGTTGTCACTTTTGTTCGCTCGCCGCTTATTGAGTGGTCAAAATGCCAAAAAGACAGCAGTCCAACTTGTTCAATTATTTTAGACCAGTAGGTCAGTCGGACGGCTTGGACCCTAAACAGGCCAAAGTCCATCAGGTGGCCTACAGCTGGCGAAAGCAGCACAGGTAGCAGCAACATAGGAGCAAAGCAAGAAGCAGGGAAACGGAGGCAGAGGGATCAATGGCTGTTTTGTGTTGATTGATTAGGAGGGTGATGATGATGTTGACTATGCACTGTATGCTGGCAAGGAGTTCAACCTAATGCTTTTTGGTTTCTAAATATCATATGTCATATGATTACTATAAGCCCCACAGCTACAGTAGGCTACGCCAAGTCGGCGTTTCTGCTGTGAAATGGTGAAATGCGTATGGCTAATGAAATGTCCACCATAAAAATCGTTGTGGGCGCTATGCACGCTTTATTATTCTCTGCTGTGTCGTGTAAGGGAATAAAAGAGATTTCTGGTGAGGTGCACCTGTTTGTGTTGTCTGGGTTTCTAAATATTTTGCCATATGATTAGGCTCCTCACTGTAAGCCCCACAGCTACACTAGTGGGCGCTTGTGCTGTGAAATGGTGAAATGAGTAAAATAATGAAAACTTGTAAGTCCCATACTTGTGGGCATGACGCCACATTTGCGTTTTTCTCAGTCGTGTTCCGGCATTTCATGGCTGTGTTTTTCACGTGTTATTTCGTAATTTTATTTTCACCATTGTTCCGGTATATATATATGTATATATATACATATGTATATATATATGTATATATATATGTATATATGTATATATATATATATATATATATGTATATATATATATATATATATATATATGTATATATATATATATATATATGTATATATATATGTATATATATATATATATATATATATGTATATATATATGTATGTATATGTATATATGTATATATATATATGTATGTATATATATGTATATATATATATATATATATATATATATATATATGTATATATATATATATATATGTATATATATATATATATATATATATATATATATATATATATATATATATATATATATATATATACGTATATATATATATATTATATATATATATAATATACATATTATATATATGTATATATATATATATATATATATATATATATATATATATATATATATGTATATATATATATATATATATGTATATATATATATATATATATATATATATATATATATGTATATATATGTATATATATGTATATATATATATATATATATATATGTATATATATGTATATATATATATATATATATATCATATATATATATGTATATATATACATATGTATATATATATACGTATATATATAATATATATATATATATATATATATATATATATATATATATACAGAGGTGGCAAAAGTACACACATTCTGTACTTCAGTAAAAGTACAGATACTTTTACTCAAGTAAAAGTAAAAAATTACAGGCTCTGAAATGTACTCAAAGTAAAAAGTAACTTTTTTCGGCTGTTTTTGTTCAAAGCTAACAGAACCTCACGTCATATTAATATAAATAGAATAATAAAAGGGAATATTTCTACTTCTATTACTGCCTTTCTGAAAGTATTCAGCATGAACAACAAAAACAAAGTGGATAGACAAAACAAGCTCTATTTGCTGTCTCCTACATAGTAGATGGGTGACTTCGCCTCTCCATAGGCCTTAAGAAATCACACAAATGATACTGTTGGAAATCAGTCTTGGGCCAAACCATTACAAGGGGTAATGCCTATACATAAAACTACAGTAAATATAAACATTTCCTTAAACAATATGTAAAACAATAATTCAGATATACAGTAAATACATTTAGATCCCAAATCTAAATATCCAAATAATACCGATCGCGATGATACTGTATTACATTTACATTGCTCTTTGTCACTGTTGTGCTCTTCATTTATCCACTATGGCATGGGAAATGAATATGCATATTTTCAGAGGTGGCAAAAGTAGACATCCTTTACTTAATAAAGAAGTAATAACCCAAAAATAACCCTGATCTCTAACACATCAGTCATAAATGCTACACAGAATTATGCATTGCTAAAGAAATAGTTATTAATACAGAAGATTATAGATTAGTGTATATATAGAATATAATAAAGAAATAAAGAATTGTTAGTCACATATGTAATACAGAATCATGCCCTTCCTATGGGCATTATTCAACACATTCCACATACACAACTACACACGGTAATGATCAGCATTGAGTATCGGATGTCTCCTCAGCATCCGGCAGATGGTTCAAAGATGACCATGATAGAAGATTAGAGAAGAGCCTTTGCCGTCGCTGCCCCAACCCTCTGGAATTCCCTGCCTCCTAACATCAGAAACTCTGACACACTCACTTCTTTTAAAAACCAACTCAAAACCCACCTTTTCAAGAAAGCCTACAGTATCTGACCTCCACCATTCTCTTTCACTCTACAACCTCTATATTTGTTTTTGTTTCTGTATTCTGTATTCTGTGTACGTTTATGTTATATGTTTATTGTTCATTGTAAAGCGTCTTTGAGTACCCTTTAAAAGCGCTATATAAGTCATATGTATTATTATTATTAGATTAGGGGATTGTGACACAGGGTCAATTTGGGGATTGGCAACTTTGCTAGTCTCAACCTCATCTCTTACTGTGGATTGTGATCCACAGTAAACCTAACTGTTGGTTGAACGTGGGTACTTGGGCTCCAACAATCGGGATCCTCCTCCTGATAATCTAAATCAACAGCTTCAGTTTTATCATCACCTGGGTGTTGGCGTGTTCGTGGCCTGTGGACAGGGGTAAACAGAGTTCTTCCTCTGTGGTCATGGGAAGGAACCCACAAGGACGAAGAAGGTCTCTATGTAATGTGCGTTTAGGGCTATCTTTGTTCTCAGGTCTCACAGTATAGACGAAGATCTCCTGCACGCTTAAACACCACATAGATATCAGCTTCCCATTTGTCCATGAGTTATCATCCAGATAGTCCCCATGGGGTCTCCTGGAGAGGCCATCGGCATCAAGATTTTGTTTGCCAGCCCTATACTAAAGTTTAAAGGAGAAAATAGACAATTCAGCCAACCATCTGTAGCTGGCAGCATCCAGCTTTGCAGAGGTAAGTATGTATGTAAGAGGATTATTGTCTGTGACTACTGTAAATTGACTTCCGTACAGGTAATCATGAAACTTGTCAGTGACACTCAATTTGAGTGCAAGAAACTCCAGTTTATGGGCTGGATATCTAGAGTCACTTTGTGACAGACCACGGCTGGCAAAGGCAACAGCTCTGTTTCCATTCTTGTTCTGATAAGAGGCCCAAAAGGGCCTTCCCCCCAGGCCCAGTTGGTACGGCATCGGTAATGCAAGATGTAGGGTATTTGGGGTCTGCAAAAAACAAAGGAACCGGAGCGGAGGTGAGGTCATTGCAATAAGAGTCTGGAAAAGCGGTTTGACACTCAGGCGTCCATCGATCCGCAAAAGGTTTTTTTGGATCGTGGTAGCTGATCACATATTCCCTTCCCCTTCGGGGGGTTTAATTGGCGGGTGGTGGGATAACCACGGGTGCAGTTCATTAAGAGGTCCTAACTACGGCCAGCGTAGTCCTTATGAATCGTAGCCTGAGAACCCTAAAAAGGACTTCAACTCCTTCAAGTTTTCGGGGATTGGCAGGTTTTTTAAGCATTCCATTTTCTGGATCCCGTTCACACCGTTCTCAGATTTACCACATTTTTGACGATTGTCATTGAATTGCCTTCTTTTCTCTGCCACTAATACAGGGTTTAGCTCGCTATCACACAGAGGTTTGATGTGGCCATCCTCTCCACATCGGAAACAATAACCTGGTTTGGGTGCGATTTCTTCCTGAGGCTTGGTTTTAACACATTTTTCAGGTCTTTTGTCTCTCAAACTGCCTGCTTTTAGACTGTCGTGAGGCTGACGTTGGGTGAAAAGTGTTTGCCGGTTGTTGGGGCCGTTTAAAGCGCTAGTTGGTTTGAATGTCAGCCATTTGCTTGGCAAGTTGCTGGGTAAGTTTAGTTGAGTGGCCGCAACATATGCCCCTTCTCCTTCTCCATCACTATTAAACATCCCATGCCGATGCGATGCCACTTTCTTCTTCCCCGCACCAAGCATGTGTTCATGCGCATAGTTTTACTTGCACCGCGATCTTCCTTCTGTGCGTAACACAGTAGCAGCTCGGCAAATGGATGGGGGGAATTTACTTTTTTCTGTTTCAGCTGGAGCTCTGAGATGGGGGAATTTATCCCAACATTTCCCCTGGCAAACTGATAAAGAAGGGGGACTTACTCACTTCAACCGCAGGTACCCCGCCCCTCTTCACAGTAGATTTAAAGCTAATGAAGACGCTGCAGGGTAACGAGGCGTCTCACCTGCATCTTGAAATGCTGTCCATGAACTTGGCGTACAGTTCGTCGGCCATCTTTGAACTGTGCCCGAAAGCTGAATCAAGCTGCTGTAGATTACCACAGCGGGCAAAGTGTCGGGATCACAGTGCTACCATGTCTGCAGCTGGAGCAGAAGACTTCAAGGATTTATCTGGACCGCAGTAGGTCGCACACCGCAGGATCCTTCATGATTAAATCAACACTGAACGGCCATGTATCATAATCCTCCTTCTTGAGGGGGTCTAGGCTTCTTTTGGCCTGAAAGCTTTGAGTCTCTTGAGAAGAAAGCATGCGCCATTAGGGTTTTCTTCAACTCGTGTACTATGGCTCCACCACATATCGCTGGACTTCAGGTGGATTTGATGTCACAAGCAGGGAATAGTTGGTGTTAGATTTGAATTCCGGCACTTTGAACCAGAGGTGGTGTATAGGACCTATACCAGCTGAGTAGCTTGTGCATGGCGGGGGAGACTTTCAAAAGATGACTGGGGTGAAGCTTTAATCTGACCCTCCTCAGATGTTCTGCCGCTAACTCATTTTCATTGAGCTAGGACAGGTTCCAAGAGCTAGCCAGAGACTCACTTGGATACTAGACCATTCATGCCTTTGAGAATTCAGCATAGTTGTTTTTCCTTCTCATTGTTAGCTAGCCCTTTCAGATTCAGCAGATATGAACTGAGTCTTCCTTACTGCATTTTTCAGTTTAGAGTGCCATCGAGTGATTGAATAGTGATAGGTATCCTCTGTATCCTCGATGTGATAAGTGTTATGGTAATTAGCGGCTGTTAAGTCTGCTGAAGCAGTTCCTGACACTTACTCAATCAATTCACATACAATCAGGTCTTGATGAAACTGGATGAGGGCTCCTTCACTGCTACTTACTCATATTAACAGAACCATATTGTTTTCAAAAAATCTATTCCCTCCTCATCTGCCGCTGTTGTCTGTTATTCCGACTAACCAACACTGCATTTGGAATTTGATTTACCAAGTTGTTTCAAATACTCCATTTTTTTTATAACCGAAATAAAAAACTCAAATACTTTAAAATTATGAATGATCCTTAAACATTGTGTACATCAGCAACTCCTCCTGGCTGGCTCGCCAGATTTATGTAGTCTACCATTACTCTTAATTTCTGAGCAGCTATTGTGTAGCTGGACATTATTGCGTGGGACTAGTGATCAGAGATTAAGCGTACGAGAAAGGGGAGGAATGATTACACGTGATGACAAATGTTTAAGGAAGGACTCAGGAGACAGCAAAGATCATATTGTAGGTGCCATTATATTTAGAAAATAAAGAAAACCAACAAACAAAACAAATACACAAAACAACTACGGCCATACAAAATGCATTTAGTATTAATTAACAACAAAGAATTCCCCCCAAAGAAGCGCCACCCTTATGTTGTGGGGGGGCGTTTGCGATGCCCCCGTGACCCTGGGAGCTGTGTTGTCCGGGGCATGTAGCCCTGGAGGGTCTCCAAGGCAAAGTTGTCCCAGGGTAGGGGCCAGACTAAGAGCGATTCAAAGGACCCCATGAAAAGATCCCGGAAAGAAGTCACCTCGCCCTGACAAGGGAACCGGGGCGCCCTTCTGGAGCCAGACCTGGAGGGAAGCTCATCGGCGAGCGTCTGGTGGTCCGGGCTGGATCCCGGGGCCCGGCTGGGCCAAGCTCGAAAAGACAACATGGAGTCACCTCCCTGTGGCCACCACCTGCAGGAGGTCATTGGGTTCGGGTGCCATTGTTATCCGGGCGGTAGGCAATGCGGGGTCCTTGGGCGTGCGGATCCCGTGCATTGGCGACTGGTTCTAGGGACGTTGGAACGGTCTCCTCACTGCGGGAGGAGCCTGAGCTGGTGCGGGAGGTGGGCGGTTACCAACTAAGATTATTGGGTTGGATCACCTCCACGCACAGCACCAGGGTCTGGAACCCAAACTCCTGGAGGGGCTGGACCTCTACTTCTCCGGAGTTGCCCAGGTTTGAGCGCCAGGCGGGTGTGGAATTACTTCACAAGTCCCCGGCTGAGCGCGCTGTGTTGGATTCTCTCCGGGTGAAGAATAGGTCGCCTCCATGCGACTGCAAGTCGCTGGGAGGAAGGCTCTGACTTGTGTGTGCCTACGCACCAAACAGCAGCTCAGAGTTGTATACTTTTATAATTACTATCGGCTGTCGGGCGTTTTGCACAAAAGGTTTTTCACTCACTGCTTATACTCACGTGTAAATTGTGAAGTGACAATAAAAATACTTGAAACTTGAAAGTATCCGGCCTTCTTGGAGTCCTTGGGTGGCATCCTGGAAAGGGTTCCATCCGGGGACTCCATAGTTCTACTGGGGGACTTCAACGCACACGTGGGCAATGATGGAGAAACCTGGAGGGGAGTGATTGGGATGAACGGCCTGCCCGATCTGAACCAGAGTGCGTGTTTTGTTTATTGGACTTCTGGTAGTCAATTGGGACTGGCCATAACAAACACCATGGTTCGACATGAGGGGTGGTCCACAAGTGTACCTGGTACCGGACACCTTAGGCAAAGGTCGTGATCGAACTTTGTAAATCGTATTCACAGATCTATGGGCGCATTGTTTTGGACATCGGCGGAGAGAGGAGCAGGTGTCAACTGATCACACCTGGTGGTGAGTTGTCAGATGGCGCGGGGAGGCTGCCAGACGACTGGTGAACCCAAACGTTAGTGAGGTGAACTGGGAAAATCTGGTTAGAAGCCCTGTCCGTACGGTGTTTACTCCCACCTCCGGAAGAAACTTCTCGTGCAGTCCCGGGGAGGTTGGGGACTGGAACCTAGTGGGCATGTCAGGCCTCCACTGTAGAGGCTGCGCTCGGAGCTGTGTCAAAGCCTGTCGGTGCCTGGTCACGTGGCGGCAACCCAAGAACGTTGGTGGTACACCAGCGGTGAGGAAGCCGTCAGGCGAAGAGGCCTTTTCGGGGCTGTTGGCCCAGGGGGGTCTCCTGAAACAGCAGACAGGAGGCAAAGGACCGCCGGCTTTCAGCAGGTTGCTGAAGCAAAAAACCGGTTGTGGGAGGAGTCGGGTTGAGGCCATGGAGCAGGGACTTTCGGTGGCAGTTGCCTGGAGCAAACTATGTTCGAACGGAAGGGAAAGCAAGGCTTGGCTCAGGCTGTGCTCAGTCGGGGAGGAGAACTGCTGACCCAGACTGAGGATATTGTCGGGCGGTGGAAAGAACACTTTGAGGAGCTCCTGAACCCGACCAGTACGTCCTCTGTGGAAGAGGCAGAGTCTGAAGACTCGGGGGAAGTCTCACCCATATCCTTGGTAGAGGTCACTGAAGTAGTCAAAAAGCTCTTCAGTGGCAAGGCGCCAGGTGTGGATGAGATTTGCCCTGAGATGCTGAAGGCTCTGGACATTGTCGGGCTGTCGTGGCTGACACGCCTCGTCAATGTAGCGTGGAGGTCGGGGACAGCACCTGTGGAATGGCAGACCGGGGTGGTGGTCCCCATTTAAAAAAAAAAAAAAAAAAAAAGGGGGACCGGAGGGTGTGCTCCAACTATCGGGGTATCACACTGCTCAGCCTCCCCGGGAAAGTTTATTCCAGGGTGCTGGAAAGGAGGCTCCGGCCGAATGTCGAACCTCAGCTCCAGGAGGAACAATGCGGATTCCGTCCTGGCCGTGGAACAGTGGACCAGCTCTTTACCCTCGCAGGGTTGTTGGGGGGGGGGGGGGTGGGGCATGGGAGTTTGCCCATCCAGTCTACATGTGTTTTGTGGACTTGGAGAAGGCCTATGACCGTGTCCCCCTGGGAATCCTGCGGGGGGTACTACGGGAGTATGGGGTACCGGGGCCGTTGGTATGTGCCATTCGGTCCCTGTATGAACAAAGTGCGAGCTGCGTCCGTATTCTCGGCACAAAGTCAAGCACGTTCTCAGTGGGTGTTGGACGCCGCCAAGGTTGTCCCTTGTCACCGGTTCTGTTTGTGATCTTCATGGACAGAATCTCAAGGCGCAGCCGAGGTGAGGAGAGTGTCCGGTTTGGGGACCTCAGAATTGCATCTCTGCTCTTTGCAGATGATGTGGTTATGTTGGCTACATCAGACCGTGACCTCCAGCATGCACTGGGGCAGTTTGCAGCAGAGTGTGAAGTGGTCGGGATGAGAGTCAGCACCTCCAAGTCTGAGGCCATGGTTCTCTGCCAGAAAACGGTGGAGTGTTCCCTCCGGGTTGGGAGTGAGTTGCTGCCTCAAGCGAAGGAGTTCAAGTATCTCGGGGTCTTGTTCACGAGTGAGGGCAAAATGGAGCGGGAGATGGACAGACGGATTGGTGCAGCGTCTGCAGTGATGCGGGCGCTGTACCGGTCCATTGTGGTGAAGAGGGAGCTGAGCCGGAAGGCGAAGCTTTCGATTTACAGGTCCATCTACATTCCAACCCTCACCTATGGTCACGAGCTTTGGGTAGTGACCGAAAGAATGAGATCGAGGATACAAGCGGCCGAAATGAGTTTCCTCTCACCTCTGCAGCCTGTCACAGGATCTCCACGTTCTTGCTTCTACGGGCGTTGATGTTCTGGCCCAGGATCTTCAGCAGCTCAGGCAGACTGATGGAGCTACGAGACCGCGGCAGGCCTGGGGGGGAGGGGCATGATGAGAAACACACACACACACACACTTACACACAGGTGCAGGTATGGCACTGGCAGGCTGACTCACAGTCCTCAGGTAGGACCTCTTTGAACTGGTCGTAGTAGGAGCTGAGCCGAGCCAAGCTCTACAGGTTGATGACCTCCTGCAGGGACGTGTCTCCGAACCTGAGGAACACAGCGGAACGTTAGGACTAGAACCCTGCTCTCCTTCCCCCTGGTGGAGGAACCAGATGAACACAGAGGAACACAGGAACACAGAGGAACAGGGGAACACAGAGGAACACAGAGGATGTTGTGGAAACCAACATGTAATTTAGAGAATTCTTTGGAGAAGTCGAGGAGTCGGAAGTGGCAAAATTGCAAAGACCTTTATTACAACTTGCTACAGTTATAACAAAGGGACAGCTGAATGTCCTCCCGATCTCAACTCAAATCGATCTTTTTATGGTCTTCCTTCGGTTATCTTAACACGCCTCTTACCACTTGTTGTGGAAACCAACATGAAATTTAAAGAATTCGTTGGAGAAGGAGAAGTCGAGGAGACGAAAGTGGCGAAATTGCAAAGACCTTTATTACAGCCTGTTACAGTCATAACAAAGGGAGGCCGGTCAATTGAGTATCCTCCCAATCTCAACTCCAACAGATCTTTTCATGGTCTTCCTCTGTTTTCCTTACCCCGCCCATTTGACACTCCCTTCAACACATGTATTCACCTCTAATTATGTTAATACACTTGTTGAGCTCCTCCCGCTGGTAGTTCCTTGAATTGTCTTTGTATGGTTTTGTTTAAGTCACATAACTTTAACTAAGCTTAATCCATATTAGTATTTCTTTATACAGCACATAAACTAAAGTATTATTATACAGAAAGATTAAACCAGCATAGACTAAAATGAAAACAGAAATTATGTAACCAGCATATACTAAAATCAATACAGGAAATGATGAATAGACCAAACCCCACAATACAAACTCTGATATCACATATATAACATACTAAAATAAAGATAGAAATGATGAATGAATTACAAAATACATATGCTGATAAGTAAACAACTTAAAGACCTGGAATAAGACATTAATGATAGTAAATAAGACTTGTTTTCCTTTTCCATTATGCCCTGTATCAATTTCATTATGTTTACTATTATTCTAACATTTTTGCCAACTTGTCGCTATGCCTTTTCTTATGAATCCGCTATAGTCCGGCGATAAGAACTGCGTTGTTACGGCCCGCCCGTCCATTATTGTCAAGCTCATCCAACGAGATTGTGCTAAACTGCTGGAAAGTAGCTTCAGGGAGAATACGTGGCACCGCACCTGACGAATGTTCAGGATGAGTGGTAAGAGACGCATCAATGTCTTTTCTAATTGATTCGATCTTGTGATCAAAGAACTCCAGGAAGTTGCTCGCTGAGAGGGAGGAGTCCAAGTTGTGAGGTTGTTTTTGCGTCAGCTCTTTTACAGTGTCAAAGAGGAACTTCGGGTTGTTCTTGTTTAAGTTGATGACACTGACACTTTTCTGCAGTTGCGTTTGAGGGTATGTGTGTCTTCGTTGAACCATGGTGCTGGTCTTTTTGCTTTCCGCTTTTTAACTACAAGAGGAGCAGC
>PIJE02002325.1:42500-45000 GCA_002895965.2 Coryphaenoides rupestris | reverse complement strand
AAATAATTGGCTTATAATAGACTACGTCATGTTCATTTCACAGTAACGGATGCCGAGCACCACCACCTCCATCACCACCACCACCACCAGCACCACCACCACCACCACCAGCAACAACTTTCTGTCCAATACAGGCTTTTTCCCCCCCCCCAATAAAATGTCCCATATATATATAAATATATATGCAGTATATGAGGCGTTTAGCGTGCAAAACTGTGCATGATGCCATCACAATCATAATCACCACCCTCATCATCCTCATCAGAGGTCGATCCCTGCACAAAATGGCAGGCAGGTCTTCATCGACGTTTCCATCTCACATCTCACCAAGTCAAGTTTTGACACGTATGGCACACACACACACACACACACACACACACACACACATACACACACACACACACACACACACACACACACCATGCAGTAGTCCCACTTTAACACAGAAACACAGCACGACTCTAAAAGCTGTCGTACAGATGGAAGCTGAAACCTCTGAGTTTACTTTAAGAAGGAAAGGAAAGGAAAGGAGAGGAGAGGAGAGGAAAGGAGAGTAGAGGAAAGGAAAGGAAAGGAAAGGAGAGGAGAGGAAAGGAAAGGAAAGGAAAAGAAAGGAGAGGAAAGGAGAGTAGAGGAAAGGTAAGGAAAGGAGAGCAAAGGAGAGGAAAGGAGAGGAGAGGAGAGGAGAGGTGGAACCCGGTCCTGGACGCCGAGACGCGCACACGGACGCGCGTAATGTGCGCGTCTCGGGGCTAAAATACGCACGTCCGTCTCCAGTGTGTTTTGTATTCATATTAATATTAATATTAATACTAAAACGTTCCTGCGTGTGTGTGTGAGCCACAGTGCGTGTCTCTTTTTTTTGTCGAGCTGGGCTTTCCCCCCTCATGCTGATGTATTATAATATAGAATAATATATTATAATACTCTATATCACAGCCTCTTAATGGGATCAGGATCATGATCCGGGTCCGGGAGTGTATCCACCAAATATGCATGCAGTACAAGGTCCTAGAATAATAATCATACTACTAATAATACTACAAATAATACTCATAATAACGATGCACAACAGAGCCAATGCGCAGCAATCGTGCCCAAAACGGAGCGTTTTCAGACTCTGGAGTGGAGACTTTGTTGCGCTTCTTACCTTGAGACGCTGAGACGCGCAGAGACAGAATAACTCCGCTGTGTGTCGGGAGGAGGAAGAGGAGGAGGAGGAATAAGAAGAAGAAGAAGAAGAAGAAGAGACTCAAAAAATACTGAGAATCAAGCCGTGGTGGTGGTGATGATGATGAAGACGAAGAGGGTGGTGGTGGTGGTGGTGGATCATATGGACGCGTAACGGGCAGGCGGGTTGCGGGTTGCGGGTTGCTGCTGCTGCTGCTGCGCTCCGGACCTGTAACGAGCGACCCGTCCTCCTCCTCCTCCTCCTCCTCCTCCTCCTGCCCTCCTCCTGCACTCCTCCTCTTCCTCTCCTTCCTCCTCTAACAGTTGTGCATCCCGAGCTGCTGTTGCTGTTGTTGTTGTTGTTGTTGTTGTTGTTTTTGTATTTGCATCGGGGGGTCAACTCTATCTCTTGTCACCCGCGGGTTCTCTTGGACTGCTGCTGCTGCTGCTGCTGCGTGGAGACGCGTCGTCGTCGTCGTCGTCGTGTTGTTGGAGATGGAGATGGATCAGCCTACAGTAACAGTAACAGTAACACCACCTCCTCCTCCTCCAGCACCACCACCAGCACCACCAGCAGCAGCACCAGCAGCAGCAGCAGCAGCACCACCACCACCTTTAATCCGCCGGTCTGGGTCTCCACCTCTCTGCTCTGGAGGCGCAGGAACGTGGATCGTGTGCACGCCGCTAAAAAGCCATGAGCGCCGGATAGCCCTGGACGGACGGGATGAATGGACGGGTGGATGCATGAACGGGTGGATGAATGGACGGGTGGATGCATGCGTGGACGGACGGGTGGATGCATGGCTGGTTGTATGGTGCTGGTGCACCTCTACTTGCTTCCCTACCGTTTTGGAGTTGGGGGGTTATTGCATTCGAGAGTAGTTCACAATTCATTTTCACAATAGGCGCTTGTGTGTTTCTAAGCGGTTAAACAGTAAAAGGTGATGGGTCTTCACAACTTTCATGGAAACGTTTATCCGACCTTACCAATGCTTGTGTGGGCATGAGTACATCATAAGACAGTGGGGCAATATCGGTTTAGGCATCAAACACCAAGCGTTTAGTCGCGAGAGGCATGGATGTCCAAACTGCACTTATCTCGCGCTCAAACGCATTTTGCAGCCACGCACACAATAACCTCATAAGACGCTATTGCCCAATGATCCCTCTGTATGTATCTTGTGCTGGTGCACCTCTACTTGCTTCCCTACCGTTTTGGAGTTGGGGGGTTATTGCATGCGAGTGTGTCTCTCTCTGTGTGTGTGTGTGTGTGTGTGTGTGTGTGTGTGTGTGTGTGTGTGTCTCTCTCTCTCTCTCTCTCTCTCTCTCT
>PIJE02002325.1:22500-27500 GCA_002895965.2 Coryphaenoides rupestris | reverse complement strand
AGCGGGTGTGTACGGCGTGCGTGTGTGTGTGTGTGTGTGTGTGTGTGTCGCGCGTGTGCACGTGCTGACCTTTGTGCTCGGCTGCAAACATTCATAACGAGCGTTCTTCCCCTAGTTGAACCAGTTCTTCAACCGATTCGATGTGAGGGTGCCGGCTGTCCCCTCCCCCGGCTCCGCCTTAACGACCCCTCTCCACACCTCCGGACCTGCTACCCCTCCCCCCCCACCAACCCCCTCCCCCATTCACACTCCCACTCCCCACCAACCCCTTCCCCCACCCAGCCCCCCTCCCCCCCTGCCTCTACTTCCCCCCCCCCCTCTCCACTTCCCCCTCACCCCCTCCCCCCCACCAACCCCCTCCCCCAATCACCCCACCTCTCCACCAACCTCCTCCCCCAACCACCCCCCCTCCCCTCTGCCTCTACCCCCCCTCTCCACTCCCCTCACCCCCTCCCTACCCCTCTCTCCCCCTCTCGCACCCTCTTTCCTTCACGGCAGAGCAGGTGAGGAAGGCGCTGACCAGACTCCGCCCAGGCAAGGCCGCTGGTCCTGACGGCGTCAGTCCGAGGGTCCTCAAGACATGTGCCGTCCAACTGAGGGGTGTCCTGCAGCACATCTTCAACCTGAGCCTGAGACTGGAGAGGGTGCCGGTGCTGTGGAAGACATCCTGCCTGGTCCCGGTCCCGAAGAAGGTGTGCCCCAGCACCCCCAACGACTACAGACCGGTGGCGCTGACATCCCATCTGATGAAGTCCCTGGAGAGGCTGGTCCTGTCAAGTCTTCGGCCCATGGTGACCGCATCACTGGACCCTCTACAGTTCGCCTACCAGCCGAAGATGGGTGTTGATGACGCCATCATCCTCCTGCTCGACACGGCCTACACCCATCTGGACAGACCCGATAGCACTGTGAGAATATGCTTCTTTGACTTCTCCAGTGCATACGACACCATCCGGCCTGACCTGCTGGGAAGTAAGCTGACGAAGATGGGGGTGGACCTCTCCCTGGTCTCCTGGATTACGGACTACCTGACAGCCCGACCACAGTTTGTCCGACTAAAGGACTGTGTGTCGGACAAGGTGGTCAGCAGCACAGGGGCCCCCCAGGGAACTGTGCTTTCACCCTTCCTGTTCACAGCATACACCTCTGACTTCCGATGCCACTCGGAGACCTGTCACCTGCAGAAGTATTCGGACGATTCTGCATGTGTTGGCCAGATCACTGGGGGTAGGGATGAGGAGTATAGGGGCTGGGTGAGCAAATTTGTTGAGTGGTGTGGGCTGAACGAAATGCAGCTCAACATCACCAAGACAAAGGAGATTGTGATAGACTTCAGCAGGAAGAAGACTATCCCCCCCACACCCATTTCCATAAAGGGCGTGCCCGTGGACATTGTTAAGGACTACAAATACCTGGGTGTTCACCTGGACAATGGACTAAACTGGGCCAAGAACACTGAGGCTGTGTACAAGAAGGGCCAGAGTAGACTCTACTTCCTGAGGAGGCTCAGGTCCTTCAACGTATGCAACACCATGCTAAAGATGTTCTACCAGTCAGTCGTAGCCAGTGTGATATTCTATGGGGTTGCATGCTGGGGCAGCAGGTTGAGGTCAGCTGACGCCAACAGGATCAGTAGGATAGTCAGGAAGGCGGGCTCGGTCCTGGGGGTCCAACTGGACTCCCTGGCGGTGGTGGCGGAGAGGAGAATGTTGCGCAAGATGCATAGCATCATGGGCAACAACCTCCACCCGCTCCACCAAATGCTGACCTCATATAAAAGCACATTCAGTAATAGACTCATCCAACCCAAATGTACAACAGAACGCCACAAGAACTCCTTTATCCCGGTTGCCATCAGGCTGTACAATGCATCCACCTCAGGCGTGAGAGGAACAAGGGAGACACAGCGACCTGAGGTCAACACACGATACCATGCTAATGGTACACAACGCTAAGGTCAATTACAGCCACATCACTCCAGCAATCCTGCACTTTATCACTCTATCACTTATCACTTTTTCACTTATCACTTATCACTTTACCACTGGTCACCTTATAATGTATCCACCAACACCTGCTGACAACGTAGTCCACAGTGTAGACCTTCTCTACCTCACTGTAGTTATTGGTAATATTTACCATGCAGACAGCCTACATTACTGTAGTTATTGGTAATATTTACCATGCAGACAGCCTACAATACTGCCAAACGCTTGTTGATACATGTTTGTTGTTTTTGTTTTCAATGCAGTCCCTCCTTAGACTGTATATTGTGTGGTGTATATTTCTCCCCTGTGTTCTTCTGACTTGTATGCTGCACGATAAGTTCCCTCGGGATAATTAAAGTCTTCTTGAATCTTGAATCTTGAATTCTTGAATTAAAAGCATGAATAATTGAGGAATAATAAAAGCAGGCGGAGCCCGTTGTCCTGGCTGGCATTAGGTAAAGGGAGACTTGATTTAGCTGTTTTATATTTAATAAGCACAACACACGCGAGCCGCCCCGACCACAGACGCCGCTTTTCCTTTCTTTCTTTTTTTTTTTTTTGGTCGAAGAATTTAATTGGGTGTCGGAGACATCCATCACGGGGGTTGTCATGACGCTGACCTTTCGGAGGGAGGCTATTCATAACCCAGGAAGTTATATGAGCTGCTTGCCTTCCACTTTGTCACCCACCTAGCAAGATGGCGCTCCGCATTAGTCACCGCGTTTTCTGATAAGCTGATGTTGTTGTGTTGTTGTTGTGTTGTTGTTTTTTGGGAGAAGGGGGGGGGGGGGGGGTTAAACAAAGCCCAGCGCCCAGTTACTCGTGCTTAAATTAAGTCGAGCGACCCCACCAATTTAAATTGGTCTTTTATCATTCTGATAATAAGGCTGCGTCACACACAAATAGAAGAGCCGGTATTGTTCTTTATATATATTTTTTAAAAGCGCGCAACGCCGCTATAAAAGTGGGTTAGTGGGTATGTTGTGGGGAAGTGTTGAATCGAACCACCCCAAGGAACCACCCCACCCCACACACACACACTGTACGTGGGCAGCAGTAGCTCAGGAGGTAATAAGAGCGGTTGTCTGGCCAACAGGAAGGTTGCTGGTTCGATCCCCCCGGGGCTCCTCCCCCTCCTAGCTAAGTGTGGAGGTGTCCCTGAGCAAGACACCACCTAACCCTACCTGCTCCTGACGTGTTGGTTGTTACCTTGCATGGGTGACACAGAGGGGGGAGGCAGGGAGAGAGAGAGAGAGGGGGGGAGGCAGGGAGGCAGGGAGAGAGAGAGGGGCGGTGCGGGAGACGCAGGGAGGTGGAAGGCGCGGGCGACGCTAAGTAAAGAGTTCGATTTTATCCCGAGTGATACAAATGGCGCACGACAAAAGAGAATCGGGTGCCAGCGCCTAAAGTTAATGCTAAGGAGGGCAAGGTTATGCTACTCGGCGGCGGCGTGCGCGACAGTCAACTCGGGAGTGCAGCCCAGAGGCGATAGGCAGAACCATAAGAGAAATGGAGAGGCGGGAGGAGACGCCCAGCCCCAAAGGGATTAGATTTTAAATAGATATCAGCCCATATGCGATTCCCTGCGTCCCTCCTCCTCATCCTCCTCCTCCTCCTCCTCATCTGTAAGTGGGTGTAATTTGGAGCTCGTAGCGAAGGAAGAGGAGCTATAGGTTAATCTCATTGACCCGCGGACTCTGGGGGACGGCGGGGTTATAGCGGAGGGAGATATATACACCCCCCCCCCCCCCACCTTCCACCTCCACCGGCCCCCCAGCACCGGCTCTGCCCTCTAAGAGGTAATGAAAGTTAAGGCAGGAGCTCTTTGTGTGTGTGTGTGTGTGTGTGTGTGTGTGTGTGTGTGTGTGTGTGTGTGTGGAGAGTGTATATGCGTGTGTGTGTGTGTGTGTGTGTGTGTGTGTGTGTGTGTGTGTGTGATGTGTGTGTGAGTGTGTGTGTGTGTGTGTGTGTGTGTGTGTGTGTGTGTGTGTGTGTGTGTGTGTGTGTGTGTGTGTGTGTGTGTGCGCGCGTATGTGTGTGTGTGTGTGTGTGTGTGTGTGTATTCTGTGTGGTGTGTGTTGTGTGTGTGTGTGTGTGTATCTGTGTGTGTGTGTGTGTGTGTATGTGTGTGTGTATGTGTGTGTGTGCCGGTGTGTGTGTGTGTTCCCGCTGCTTGTGTTTCAGGAAAGAAAAGGGAGAACAAAATCGGTAAGGACGCGCAACCTGCGTTGTAACCCAAAGATACAAAGAAAGAGAGAGAGAGAGAGAGAGAGAGAGAGAGAGAGAGAGAGAGAGAGAGCCCTACAGTAGCATGTCGAGGGAAGCAAGGTGAGAGAGAGAGAGAGAGAGAGAGAGAGAGAGAGAGAGAGAGAGAGAGATAGAGTTACCATGTGCGGTACCGTGTACAGTACAGTACAGTACAGTACAGTAAAGTACACATTTGATCATAATGGTATCCTCCCAACACACCACTTAAAAGCAGGAGTTTGTGTGTTAGATGTTGGTAATGCACTCAGAATGGAACTTCTGCTCTTATCTCAGCTGTTATCCAGGCAACCTAACAATTATGAAACTCGTTCTATTAACCTTGCAACTATGAATGCTTGAAACCTGCTCTATTCTTATCTTTATGTACCACAGTGATATATTGCTGTCTCTCCTTCAACAAATGTACTCTTTGTAAAAAGCGTCTGTCAAATGGCCTCAATGTGCAACGCTCTCTATCATGTGCTATATTATTATTATTATTATTATTATTAATATCATGTTGTCTATAAATATGACCTATAAATCTACCTCTCATCTCCTCTCGTCATCGTGTGCAATATTCTTAATGTCACGTCCAATCCCTCTCCTACGTTACCTTTCAACATGTTGTGCAATATTCTTCACTTCAATTAATGCCAAATTGTTTTCTCTCCGTCTGAATATCTCATCTTGCCTATATATTTGTATATTTGTATATTTTGACTGTATATTTGTAAATCTGTTAGTTTATTTTTATTACTCTGT
>PIJE02002325.1:7500-17500 GCA_002895965.2 Coryphaenoides rupestris | reverse complement strand
GTTCCTCGAGAACATCAAAACAGAAGCGGGAGAGAGGTCGGTAGGTCGATAGGTAGGTCGGTAGGTAGGTCGGTAGGTAGGTAGGTAGGCGATGGTGGGTAGCGGTGATGACGACGATGACGATGATGATGATGATGACGATCGGGCTCCATCGCGCTTTTGACGATACGTGAGCCCGTGAGCGGCCGCCTGGGAATTGAACATCTGGGTGCAGACGCCGCGCCACACAACGCTGCCGCTTTAATCAGCCGTCGACAACGCGGGCCTCCGTCCTCCGAGAGCGGGCCTGTTTCATGTACTGCTGCGCCCAGAACGAGGTAGCAGTGTGTGGTGTGTGTGTGTGGTCTATATATATATATATATATATATTATATATATACGTTGTGGTGTGTGTGTGTGTGTGTGTGTGGTGTGTCTGTGATCTATTGAATTAGTTAGGGGTTGCTTGATTGCATGCCGTGTGGAAGTACACACATGCACACGTTTTACGAGGGCGTATGAGTGTTGTGTTGTGTGGTCTGTGTGTGGTCTGTGTGGGGTGTGGTGCGTGATGTGCGGTGTGTGGTCGTGTTGTGTATGCATAGGCACCCTTTTGGCATAATGACAGATGCAAATAAAAACATTGTAAGGGCATGGAACAATCCATCATGTTGCGCACGGACAAAGAAACCGGGTAAAGCTCTCAAAAGCATCGAGACCCTCACACGATGGTGGTCGAGAGAGAGAGAGAGAGAGATAGGGAGCGACCAGAGAAGAAGAGAGAGAGGAAAAGGGACAGGACGAGAGAAGAGATGAGAGGAGGAGAGGACAGGGACAGGAGAGAGAGAGAGAGAGAGAGAGCGTTGGTTTGTTGGGTAGAGATCAAATTTATATCACATTACAGCATTGGAAATCGTGACCCCAGTAATGACATCACTGAAACTCAATCATGCCCTTGACTCAGTATTTCTTAAGACACACTGGTGGGCTTTCTGGTCAGGAAGGGGAAACAGTGAAAATCGTTGTGCTCTCGCCCGCTGTTTGTTTGCGACGGATTTCGCCGCCGTCGGACGTTCATCTCGATCAGGACACATATTCGTTCACAGAGTAAAATAATTCTGTGCGCTCGTTCGTTGAGGGACAAGCGATATGTAAACGGGAGAAAGGTCAGCATTAAGGCGTCCAGCAAAGTTTGAACGGATCGGGAAACAAAAACAGAATAAAGAGCTGAATTGGTTCTCAGGCGAGACCAGTTTTCTGCAGTTCAGGACTGACTGGGCGTGCTGGTCAAATTGTAATTAGTACGCTTGCACCGCACCTGATCCTGATGGTTGTGCTGAGATAATCTTGTCCAAGTTGCATTTGGTGGAGCAAGAAATAGATGAGAATAGTTTATTGTACTGTATTTATTTGTAACCTGGCACAAGAATTTCCTTCGGGATTAATAAAGTTCTATCTTATCTCATCGTATCGTAGATTGCGAATCATATATTGTCCGTTGGGTATGCGTACCGTCGTCCAAAGCAAACACCCGCCCGCCACGAATGCGATCACTCGACTGAACGGACGTCATCGTCAGCGCTTATCAGCCCCGTACACACACACACAGCCGTGGGTCAGCGGGTGTGTGCCTACTCGACCGACCGGCGGGTTCAGAGGGCCGTTGTCAGCGGAGGCCCCCCCTCTAGCCCGACAGGAAGTGACGCAATTAGTCGGTGACACGGTGTCAAGGACCCTTGGGAACGAGCTGCCCCGAGGCCCCGCCTGTTCAGAACGTGGGCCAATTGCTCGGAGATTTCTCAAGAACCTGCTCAGCGACGACTTCGCTCCACACTTGACGCTGAACTTCCTTAGGTCCTCGGCGGCGATACGTTCCGTCGACACGTCTTACGTCCTGAGCGGCTGTCAACAAAGTGTCCCTCTTGGGTCCACAAAGTCCACATTTTGGATATAGATATCATTCCTGGGACCCAGAGGAATGTGTCGATGAATTTTGTCGTATCGTTGGCAGTGCGACCCGCACAATACTATTGCATTGTTGTGCTGTTGTTAAGTTTATATTATTCATGTGTTAAACACTATATGGCGACTCGACGGCCTTCGTAAAAGTGTACGAATTTTCAGAATAACCGTATTGCTTAGAAACATTTAAACAAGAAGAGAAAAAGGAGCAGGACTTGCGTTCGGGTTAGTTTTCGAAACACGAAAGTACAGTCGAACTAAGAATGGATACCAGGGACGGTATTCTTGGTATGATACTAATTATATGAGGAAATATGAGGCTGGAATCGTAAATAGCTGCCGATGAAAAACAGAAAACAAATCAAATCATTAAAAAAAAAGAACCAGCGTGTTTTCACGTTCCGTCCGACACGGCCCAACACCTACCGGGCCCGACTCCGTACCGCGGTAGGACGCTTTAAAACAAACTGGCGGACCAACAGGAGTAATTAGACAAATAACAAACTATTTCCCAGCAGAGGCTGTCAATAAGCGATACTGCTGTCACTGCACTATACTCCACGACGGGAGGCGGGGGGGACGACGACGACGACGACATCAACGCAAAAAAACAAACCGAAGAAAAACCTGAGAGAAGGAAAAAGCCGAAGCATTTGAAGTCGCGTGCTCGTGACAATCTTCCTCTGATCAAAACAACCGGAGCTGCGGGATCCGCAGATTAACAGCCGTTTAATGATGTAGACGTGTCCTGTGTGTGTGTGTGTGTGTGTGTGTGTGTGCGTGTGTGTGTGTGTGTGTGCTGTGTGTGGTTGTTTCGTCCTTCGTTGCGCTCGTGTGCGTGTGTGTGTGTGTGTGTGTGTGTGTGTTTGTTGTCTCCGCTCGTCCAGGCACCAGAACAAGACAGCGGTTTCCTCAACAACTTTTTCCTCTGTATGTGTGTGTGTGTGTGTGTGTGTGTGTGTGTGTGTGTGTGTGTGTGTGTGTGTGTGTTGTGACACACACACTCTCGGGTGGTGAGTTTGATCGAAGGCGGGGGGTGGGGGGCGTGGGGGTGGGGGGGGGGGGGGGGGGGTGGGCAGGTGTGTGTGTGTGTGTGTGTGTGTGTGTGTGTGTGTGTGTGTGTGTGTGTGTCGGGGGGTGGGGGGGTGTATGGGGAGAGGGGTGCGGTGGGGTGGGGTGGGGCACAGCGTTGCCTGTTGAATCACATCATCCACATCAACAATGCAGGAGGATAGGAGAGAAGAGAGAGAGAGAGAGAGAGAGAGAGAGGAGAACAAGCAAGAGAGGACAGGAGAGAGAGAGAGAGAGGGGGAGAGAGGGGGGGAGAGGGGGGGGGGGGGAGAGGGAAATGGCAGGCGGATATAAATGAATATTCCTCACCTGTCTGCCCGTGTTGACTTCGCCTGTTTGGATTTCGCAGTGGGGGGAGAAAAAAAAACCGGAGCGCCGTATATTTACTTTTAATTGAAAGGAAATTAAAGATGCAGCCACTTCCGCATGTGACAAAGGCAGATCAGAAGGCTGGGGGGCGCGTCGACGGCTTTTGTTTAAGATGGATTTCATAAAGGAAAGCCCCCCACTGATAATGATGAATGCAACCAAAAAAAAAAAAAAACGGGAAAAAAAAAAACCAGAAAAGAAAACAGCCTTGGACATTTCTCCAAATACAATTACCTCAGCATCACCTGATTCAATCAAATGCATTTGCATTCTATTTGCATGCAGTGTTCCGTGAACCAGTAAACAAGACAGGCAGAATAAATCTGATGTGTTTTCATGCTTACGGTTGCTTCTCTGTTTGCTACATTTTATTCTGAATATTTGAATTGTATGAATTGGTAAATAACCGTGCAAACGTACGCATATCGACGTGGTGAACGTGCCCACTAACTAAGTTTTTTTCCTCGTGTTGTTGTTTTGTTTCTTCTTCTTCTTCTGTCGTCTTCTTCTTCTTCTTCTTCTTCTCCGGGCGAACTCAGAGAAGAGAGACGGGAGAAGCGAGAATCCGTGGGTTTTTATTTCGTGTTTCCTCGGAGACAGATGCTCCCTCGCCGCTCGCGCTACGGGCGGATTAATAGTCGACGGTGTGTGATGTGTACTTAAGTGCGTATCAAAGCCGCCTACGATGTTCCCGGGCGACGTCGCCTCGCGGTTTGGCGACGCGGGTTTGGAGAGACAGGAAGCGCGACGGACGAATTAGGACGACGACGACGACGACGACGACGACGCACGGCTGGCGTCGGCCAACGCCTGCGTGCGCTTACTTAGCTAGCCGCACGCCGCTATCGGGGCGGCCTGAGAGAGCGGCAAAGATAACCGGCAAAATGTCGGGTTGACCCCCCTGACCCCCACTGCTCCATTCTTTGCTGGCCCAGTGGAGAGTGTGGTGGGTGTTGGGAGGTTTTGGGTGGTGGGTGGTGGTGGGTGGGTGGTGGGTGGTGGGAGGTGTGGGTGGTGGGAGGTTGTGGGTGGTGGTGGGAGGTTGTGGGTGGTGGGGTTGGTGTGGGTGGTGGTGGTGGTTGTGGGTGGTGGGAGGTTGTGGGTGGGTGCGAGGCGGATGGGGAGACAAAATGTGTCTCACGTTACACATAGAAACGTGACCTCGTCGTAATGACATCACTGAGAGTCCAATCATAAAACTCAATCAGGATGTGTAGTGGCTGGCTGGCTGGCTGGCTGGCTGGCTGGCTGGCTGGCCAGGAGACCGGAAAAAAAAACGTCATGGCAACGGAGGCTGGCATGCATGGGACAACCCTCCCCCCTTAACCCCGCCCCCCCTAACCCCGCCCCCCTGTGCGCCGCGTACGGGCCTGCGGAGAAGCTGGCGCCACCGGGAGAGAACCGTAACCTCTGACCCCATGCTGCCCTCAAAGCTCACCTCAAACTCACAGCAGCCTCAAAGTTACTTCACATTTGAGCATCGGAGCAACGAATTCCTGTGATTGACGAAGCTGTCGGGGAGGAGCTTGATCAGGAAGGTATACATACAGAACATCGACACGTGTTTGCTCTCCCCACAGTAGGAGGGCTGGGTTTCGGACAGAGATCCAGACGGCGAGATGAGGGCGACGCCGTAACTCCAAAGACGTCAAACTCCTTATTAATAACAATTGATCCTCTGTTATGCAACGGGGCGATTTTTTGGTTGTGTTCATAAACCCGCATCGCGTCAGCAACCCGACTACCGTCTCTCTCCCTCACGGTCAAGAACCCGAACTGAGCCACAAAACGTGGCACTGTGGCATTGCAGAGAACATTGCTGCGATGTCGTTCACACGTGACGCTGAATGTCAATAATATAAATAACACAATAGAATGAGATTGTGTTGTGTTGTGTTAATTCCCACCCATCCTCTCTCTCTCTCTCTCTCTCTCTCTCTCTCTCTCTCTCTCTCCCTGCACACCATCCTCCTCCTCCTCCTCCCTCCAACACTCCTCCACTCCAACGCTATTAAACCACTCGTCTTAATCCGGTGGCGCACGGGAACCAAGGCACGCGGCAAGGGGGTCAGAGGTCACCGGCGAGGTGCCGCGCCATCACTCCTCGTCCTCCATTAACACAGGTAATGAGAATCACCATTGGCTTCCCGTAGCTCCCACCCCACCCCCCCCCACCTCCCTCCACCGCCCCCCCCCCGCCCCCCCCGGAGGTTGAATGTAACGACCAAACGCTTCACAGTGAAGCCGGCCTTCCAGCGGCGGCCCGCCAGGTTAGCGAGTCGCGTCGCCTGATGAGATCTCCTCCGAACCCACGCGTCCGTAGTTATGGCAACGCATAAAGGCACGTATAGCAATGCGTCTGTCACATGGAATATATACAAGCAAGCGAGTGTGGTGCGTGTGTGTGTGTTGTATGTGCGCGTGTGTGTTTAAGTGTGTGTGTGTGAGTGTGTGTGTGTGTGTGTAAGTATGTGGGTGGATGTGTGTGCAGCCACATTACGTACAAAAAAAATATAAATATCTGGGAAGAACTAAATGTACATTTCATCGCGGATGCTAAAAGCAAAACGCAGAAAAAAAGTGAGTAAGAACAGCCGAGCCAAACGTCACTCAGCGGCCATATTAGCAAATTCATTCCGTCAATATCCCGTTCCCGCGCAGGGGTGTGGATATCCTCAACCTATTCCCGCCGTCTCGGGGGGATTTCTGTCTGCTTATTTTCCACACACAACACGACCGTTTCTCCTCCAAGATCACGTCCTCCGGTCCCCAGGCGACGGAAAAACACAATCGGCCCCGCGTAGCCCCCTAAGCTTCTGTGCATAAACGGAAGACAAAGCGCGCAAAGTCAGCTCTCAATAGACGAACCAATTGTCAGGCTTGTGTAATTGGTTAAAGCATACCATCCACAAAGAATTGTTTTAAGTATAAAGATGAATGCTGGGGGGGGGGCTTTTGTTCGTCGCCGTCTCTCTCTCTCTCTCTTTTTTTCTTCTCTTCTCTCCCCGCGCCGCCCGAGTTCGCTTTTTTCTTTCTCCCCGTAAATTGCCGTAGCCCCCCGATCCTCGCCTTCCTCGCCGTTCACGCACGCACAGCCCGTATTAGCTCATAAATAAGCGCATATTGGCAGCCACTTTTCATGTTAAACGGCAGTCGCACATCACAAGGCTTAAACACAGTTTTGTGTGTGTGTGTGTGTGTGTGCGAGCGAGAGAGAGAGAGAGAGAGAGAGACAGAGAGAGACAGAGAGAGAGAGAGAGAGAGCGGGGACGGTTGGTATACGGCGGCACCGCATCCAGTCAAGACGGTGCACCACTGAGCCGTACTGTAACGGCTAAAGAGAGTATTTACCCTTAATTGATATGGCCTTTTCTTACCACCAAACAAACAATTATTTCCAGTGGCGTGCGCGCAGTGAGCCATCAAGCCGCAAAGTGGCCGGCGTGAAACGGATCGGGAATCTCACAATCAGCCATCCGAGGAAAAAAAAAAAAAACACGGAATTGAGCGAAAGAGAGAGAAAATCTGACGATGCCCTTTTTCTCTTTTCGTTTTTTCCCCCCCCCCTCAATTTCCTCCTTTTTCTTTTTCTCTCCAGCCCCTCCTGATACGAGATTACTACAAATCCAGCCCGGCGATAAAAAAAAAAAGAAAAGAAAAGAAAGTGTTTGTATAATACCAATTTAATTTATCAAGAGGATTAGGCATTAAAGTCAATAAACATGCGGTGTGAAATGCATTGAACAAAGAGCGCCGTTAAAGCGGTTGACTGCAACTTTAAACATATTATTCGAGAGAAAACACACACACACACGCTCACACACACACACTCACACACACACAAGAACACAGCGCTACGACGTGCCGGATAGACGTTGAAGTTTATCCACGAGACTGTCGAGATCTGACTCGTGTTATCTATTATCGTCCACAATATCGTCCACAATATCGTCGGGAAGGTCATGTCTCTCCACCTGAAAGTCATTCACTCTCCTTTGTTTTGGTACATATTACGGTATTTTATATAAAGATATATATATATAGATATTTTTTTTCCCCCATTTATCTTGACATTTATTTTGCGAGTGAGTGTTCCTGTTCAACTAAAAGCCAGCGCTGTTCACACAAGGCATCCCGCGGTCACACCGAGGGCCAAAAAAACTCTTACAAGATCCAATCAGCGGGAGTATATTTAAAAAGACGGATGAAAAGCACATTGGTGCCGCCGACGTCGCCGCACGCACTCAAACGCTTGTCTGTCCGGAGCTTTTTTTTTTTAAGTGCAGTGGTTTGGTTCAACTTAAGTCAGTGAGTCGTCGTGCTTTTCTCAGACACGAGACACACGTACGCAACATACAGAAGAAGTCCTAAAAGACGATAACACAACGGCGGAAATAATAAATGAGAATACGGACCCGCAGCAAACAGGTTAAATCGAAAGCCCGTCTGAACAGGAATGTCTTCAGCCGGTTTTTGAAAGACTCAATGGAGTCAGCAGACGGCACGTTACCGACGGACCGAATCCAAAGTCTCGGAAGTGAACTGAACTCATCATTTTTCCCCCTCGCAAGTTCGGATTTGTATTTTTTAAGGTTGTATATTTTTTTTTATATTATATCATTCTAATGAATTTATTTATTCATTTGTAATAAGCTACAAGCTGCAGGGTGAACAATACGTCGGATGTCCAACATGAATGATCCCTTAAAAACTATAAACTCTCTTTGGTGTTCGGTCAAGATCTCCTCGTCGGGGGAATAGTCGCTATTAGCGCACCACTTGAAGCCTCAGTCATCGCCTTAGACTTGATTCTCCCGTGGGCCCTTCCATCAATCTACCACTCTCCTCGTCCATTAATATCATAGATAATTTATATCATGATAGAAGAAAGGAGGGAATTAATTCAACTTGAGCATTAGGTAGATAGGCCTCAACTTGAGGAGAGACAGAGAACATCAAATCATCTTGGATTGTATTCGTCTCGCTCTTTGAACACACACACACACGCACACAGTCTCTCACACACACACTCACACACACACGCGCGCGCACACACACACACGACACCACACACACACACGTATATACACTTACTGGCCTCTGGAGAGTACAACAGAATGTCTTTATAAAAGACAGGCCCGGTACAAGGTCTCCCACTAAAGAAGAGATGATATGATCAGGTTATAGCGTGATAACATTAAAGCATAACCCCACACCACCACATAACACACACACAGACACACACACAGAGACACACACACACACACACACGGTCCATGACCACGGGCGCGCACACACACACACACACACATACACACACACACTCCTTACTTAGATGCTCATTTATAAATGTATTTATTTTGCGGGCGTAATAGAAAAAGTCAGCACGGGAGAACATAAAAAGCAATCAGTCCGCTTGATTTAACAAGAACCTGAGCCCATGAAATGAACTCCAACACAACCATCTGATGGAGAGAGAGAGAGGCAGAGAGACAGAGAGAGAGAGAGAGAGAGAGAGACACACAGAGAGAGAGAGAGAGGGGAACAGGGAGAGAGAGAGAGAGACACAGAGAGAGAGAGAGAGAGAACGATCCATGACACATCAGCAGTTTGTACTTGCTCTCTCTCTCATCCCTAAAAACATGGCCTGTGTGTGTGTGTGTGTGTGTGTGTGTGTATGTGTGTGGTGTGCCTAGTTGTGTAATGGTGGGGGAAAGGGGGGGCGGGGGGAGGGGAAGGGGCGGGGCTAGTGGAAAGAGGAGAGGGTAGAGCCCCTCCCACTCCCCCCCCCCCCGATGGAGGAGGAGAGAGAACGGAGGAGGGGGTCCGCCCCCAATCGTTGTACAACATGGCCGACGGGGAACAAATAAATAAAGAAATAAAGAAACAACAAACAATTAAATTAGATTGACGCCAGAGAGATCGCATGGAGGGACACGATGGGGAGGGGAGGGGAGGAAGAGGAGAGGAAAGAAGAAAGGAAGCAGGGAAGGTTGCTTGGCGGGTGGGTTGGTTGGTGGGTGGGTGGGTGGGTGGGTTGGCGGTGGGTGGGTGCTCACTTGGACGCCGCCACCCGTCTACGTCTGCCCGTCTTTGCGTGTTTGCGTGCCTCCTGTAGACACAAATGTCAGCTCTGAGCAGTTTGCGGACCCCCCGCTAAGCTCTTGGCCCGCTCAACGCTCCTCGCTCGCTCTTCTGGACTCTTGGCGCCGGCGGCGGTGAGCAGCCGTGGGCTATCTATCAACGTGCCACTCGAACGCCGCGCCGATCGGCTTGAATCTGGACGGCGCGGCGCGGTGCACCGGCCGGGCATCGCTTTGTTTTCCCCCGACGAGGCGGTAAACTTTGCATAAAGGGCCCGCCTTCGCCTTCGCCTTCTTGGAAGAAGAAGAACGCGGCGTGCGCTCCGTAACGTCTCGTCCGATGCCGATGTCGTCATCGCAGTCTCGGCACTCGGACAGCCATCGAACGCTGCGTTCTATTTACGTCGGAAGTCGGAGCTGGGAATGGCGTCACACCCGAGTTGACCGCATTCCAGTTACAACAAGTGCATCTTGGAAAACCAAGACGGACGCCTCCAGGGAACCTTTTGTCTCGCTTGCTCTTTCCGAATAAAGAC
>PIJE02002325.1:0-2500 GCA_002895965.2 Coryphaenoides rupestris | reverse complement strand
CACCACCACCCTTTAAGCTGTTCCTCTGTTTCCTTTCTCCTCCGTTCACTTTAAACAAACTCTCTCTCTCTCTCTCTCTCTCTGTCTCCCTATCTATCTCTCTCTCTCTCTATCTCTCTCTCTCTTGCTGACAACCATTCATTTCTATGCATATTGATCTTCCTCCCTGTGAGGGGTCTCGGTGGTCCATGAGGGGGGAGTAGGGGAGTAGGGGGGAGGAGAGGGGAGGAAAGGAGGGAGGAGAGGGGGAGGACCCGGCATCAAATTTAAGGAATGGGGCAGAAGACCAATATGAGCGTGGAAACACTTTAATTCTATAATACCCGAACCCGAACCCTAACCCTTGCACCAGTGACCTCCGTGAACACATTTGCACGGCGATGAGAAACACTTCTAATGATGGATGAAAAAAATGTAGAAGAAATTGTTCAAATAAATGAAGATAAATTAAAAATAAAGAACTGTTCGCTGTTACTGTTACTACATCAGTCACTGGTTCAAAACCTTTACACTTATCTGAATGATCTTCATGTTAAATGTGTGATCCATGTCATTGAATACAAACACCAAGTAGATAGATCAATTAATACATTTATGAAAAAATATTATGATACAGAATTATGAAAATTATGAAATGACTATGCACGCAAATTCCCACAATTATTCAATTAGCAAAAAAACGTGTAATTTATTTGCAATGGATCTGGATACGACCAACAAATCGACAAACAAAAAACGTCCAATTAGTTAATTTCGCGAATTTAAATGACGAAAGCGAACGTCGCAAAGTTAAAATAAATCGCGGCGGCTTCTCAGAGAGACGGAAGAAATAACACGGAAGACAAAAAGACAGAACGAGAGGATCAGTGCTAAACTTGGCGAGGAAAAAAAAGGGAGGGAAGAACAGAACGGAGAAAAGGTAAAGAAGAAAAAAAAAGACTCGAGGGAAAGAAAAGAAAGGAAAAGAAAAGAAAAGAAAAGGAGCGAAGCCGCCATCATTGCCTTTGCACACTGAACCCTAAAATGTGATTCCTCCACCTCATAATTCCCTGATTCTCTTGCAACGCTTGTCCCCTGCCAGACAGAGAAATGAAACAAAATGAAGTCATAGAATAGTCCCCGGTAATAGGCCTATAAATGAGATACTGGAGTGTACGGGGGGAACATTTAAGCCGCCGTTTTATACGCCTCAGCAGCGTGCCGTGGCGAAGACGAGCGGAGAGAAAAAGGGGAAGAAATGGTGCACTATATACTGTGGGTGTTATGAAGTTTTGCTTAATACGAGGAGAATGTTCACCAGTGTGAAAGGTAAGTGTGTGTGTGTGTGTGTGTGTGTGTGTGTGTGTGTGGTGTTATTTCAGCTCGCCGCCATGTTTTAACGCTTGAGAATTGTGGGGGGGAAAAAAATTATACATTAAGGACAATTAATATGTTGGTCCTTTATGTGATCCGATAATAAATGTATGTTTAATTTCACAGTGTGAACGGAATGCAATTAATTCAAAGGCAAGATTGAAAAGTAAAGTACATGTTTGAAATACATAAAGGAACTGTGCACTGCAATCGTTCGGAATTATTTTCTCACTGCATTCCAGTGTCCTGCTGCCAAACAAAATTCGGACTGCAGACATTCTTTACAAAAATAACGCTAATAACTATAAATATACATTCACATGTGGGTAAAATTATACAAATTAAAGATTGAACACTTTACAACCGCAAATGAACGTTTTGGCTTGCCACTGGATTCCAGTGAAATACCACAACTCTAACTCAACTGTAGATTTTCACTGCCGTCGGACACAGTGAGTTCACACGTAAGACTTCTACCCTTTTCTTTGAATAAATGAAAGAAGCATTTTCCAGGGATGTGGCGAAGTCAAAGTCAGAGTGGGTGTGCGGAGAGTAGTCGTGATGTGGTGGAGGTTACCGCGTGGTGGTGGTGGTGGTGGTGGTTGATGGTACGCGGTGTGGTGGTGGAAGATGCGTACGCAGTGGTGGCTGTGGAGGCGGATGGTCAGCGGCGTCTCTGTCTGTCTGAAGACGTCGGGCGGCCGTAAACACTGATGTTGCTGCCGGACGGTGGGCGTCTACAGCCACGCTTACCGGGGGGGGAAGAAAACGCGCCGCCGCAGTGACGGAGATTGGAATATATAACAAGCCTACAGCCGATCTGGGTGTTTTGACTCCGTGCCCGCACAATGCCACGCCACGCACAACACACACAGTACATAAGCCACACATACACACACATACAGTACATAAGCACACACACACGCATACACAGACATACATGCACACATACACACACAGGCACACGCGCTGAATCTAAATTATAATTATAATAATAATACAAATACAAACAAACAAAGTGATTGTCTTTCAGCAAAAAAGTACAAACATAAACTGCAGTACATATATAGTGGGTGGAAAAAAAGAAGAAAAAACTTGCAGCAATGCATTTCGCGATGCGTGTCAAAATGGCCGTCGACGGACGCGG
>PIJE02002324.1:40116-66512 GCA_002895965.2 Coryphaenoides rupestris | reverse complement strand
CCTTTGATTTTTTTTAATATCCAGACTGTTGTTTTCCCCGGGTGCTGTTTGGTTTCAGTTTACACACTCTTTCCGTTTCCGTGGTTTATAGGGACCGTCGGAAGACGTCAAGGATGGACCCTTACCGGACGGAGGGACGAAAGGTGAGTAGAGAGAGAGACTTAAGAAGTCTATTTTCCCAATTTTTTGAAAAGTTTAATCAATTAAAAATACCAGTTGAAACACAGTTATGGCCTGTAAAGTTGTTCAGCATATTTCTTAGAATATACATTCTAAAGCTATGTTAAATAAATATTACGTTATATTAAATACATGTTTATGAACAAAACAAAAAAAACAATATTTAATACATTCAATTTGTCAAAAATAAGAAAGCAGATTTCTCAACGTCCACAGCAGCCGAAACGTTAGCGTTAACAGCTCCCAACACTGCGGGGGAGGAGAAGACTGACGTCATCACAAAAACCGACCAATGGCGTGGCAGATATCCCGTCAACGGGCCAATCAGGTGCTGACAAGAAGGTACTCGTCCGTCCAGAATGGATGTCGGACGGACGTCAGTTTGCCAATATGTTTTCAATACATATTATATACTGTATATATACAATATATTTGGAAAATATCTTTCAATCTAATAACTGAATCAAATGTCAAGACCTGTTCATCCAAAATGACTCACAGTGAATTCAGATATATTGTGGTCAAAAAAATCATATCGCAGAATTTAGAATTCAGAGTCAGAATCAGCAGTAATGCCGTAGCTTTAACAAACAAGGAATGTGCTTTTGTGAAATTGGTGCGTAACATTGAACATTAAACAAAAAGTAATAATATAGAAATTCAAAAAAATATATTATATTATTCTATATTATTATATTTATATATAAAAATGATGACAATTTTATGTCAATGTTATGAGCTACGCCTGTGTTTTTTCCTGCTGTGAAAAGGGTCTATGGGTGTGATTATCCTACTCTCTGAATGTAAAATATACACACAGTACATTTATTTTTCATTTTTTCCATCAGCTGTCCCTCTTCCGACGGCTTCCTTTCACGCCGCTCCAAGCAGCCTGAGAAAACCGACAAACTGGTCACCCCCGGCAACTCAGACCTCCACGAGCAGTGGGAGGCCTGGCATCGACTGTGGCCCCGCCCCATCAGGCCCGGGCCCCGCCCCCAACAGACCCCGGCCCCGCCCCCGGCCGCAGGGGCGCCCACTCCAGCACGTGCACTTTATTGTAAAACGTCCGTGTAAAGACGTGTTTATCTGTGGTCCCTCCAAAAGCCGGTGCGAGACCCAAACTAACAAACTAAAACGAACTAACGTTGAAGAGAAATTAAACGTTCTACACTAGAGGTGTAGAAACAGTTTATGGTTAAAGGACAAGCGCCACCGGGTGTGAGCGTGATTAACCATTTCGAGCCGTTTCACAATTGCCATGTGACAGACCGTCTAGTGACATCACAAGTGGGAATGTCCACCTAGATGTATGCTGACTAGATCAGTCTACCAGCTGACCCAGTAGACTGTACTGTACGTGTATCGACAGGGTATGCTCTAGTCAGCATACATCGAGGGTGGACATTCCCACTTGTGATGTCACTAGACGTAGTCACATGGCAATTGTGAAACGTTCCGAAGGCTAATCACACTCACACCCGGTTGGGCACATATGATGTCCCCCTTTAAATAAAGTTTGGGGGTGTCGTTGGATGGCTGGTTATCCTGTGCACCCTTACTTACTCAACGCACCCACAGGTGTGCAGCCTCACTTGTCTAAATCAGCCTGACTCAGGGCCAGGTGAGGCTGCTTAAGCCAGACAGCAAACACACACACACACAAGCCCCTCCCTCCTTTCCCCCTCCCCCCTCCTCTCCACACCGAACGCTCTGTTCGTTGTGTACAAAACCGTGTTTACCTGTTGGCCGTTGGCGATGCGCTATCAACAACAACAAACTGTTTGTGCCTTCCGTGTAACCCAACCCACTAGATCTGAAACCACTATCTCGTAGAGATACTTTACTCTGTGATGTTTTATCAAAGATTTTTCTACTTGCTGTGTGTGTGTGTGTGTGTGTGTGTGTGTGTGTGTGTTGGTGTGTGTGTGTGTGTTGTTTTCTCGTTTGTTTGACTTGTGTGAAATCAAAGTGGCACATTTTGACGTCCACTGAGCCTTATAAAGTGTGGTTGTGCGCGTGTGTGTTTAAAACATCTTGTTGGTTTTTTTGAACAATTTGAGGATGTAAATATATTATGTGAAAATCTCGCACATTTTGCACTTGACTGGATCAATGCGTGTTTCAGAGGAGGTGTTGGTGTACGAATGTATTGATCATATGATTATCTCATGTAAGTGACCGGTCAGGTACTTTTCATTGGTCTTTGTGAATACCAGTAAGCCTTTTTTTATATATACACATAAATGATCTCTGATTCTCTTGTTATTCCAGATTGTGTATCCATTTGCATTGACATAACTGCTCCAATGAGCATATGCACACACACACAACACACACACAGTCATGTATCTCATACAGTACACTTATTTTCATTTCATTTCATTATGATAACAACACTGATAACTGATAACATCACAGACATTATTCCACAGACCGTATTTTCACATGTGACGGAATAAACCTTTCACAAAGTGCATAGGAATACATACGTATCATAAGATATAGATAGAAACTTTATTAATCCCGAAGGAAATTATTGTGCCAGGTTGCAATAGCAATACATAAAAACAAATAGAGAAATAAACAGTAGAATAATTAAAAATAAAATAACAGATTTTTACAAATGTACAGTAAGTCTAAGTCGTAGGAGAAATATAAAAATATAGGTGAAGTATAAAATATATAGGTAAGATAAGATATTCAGTCCGCAAAAAACAATTTGGCAATAAATCATGCACTACCATATCCTATGTTTTTCATCATCAAATCAAACTTTATTCATTTATTCATTTATTCATTTATTCATTTATTCATTTATTCATTTATTCGTTCATTTGACAATTAATAATTTGGCAATTAAGCAGCTAATTGACAGACCGCTCGGGTGCACTTCGCGTCCGCCACCGATAGAGGGCGGCGTGGCGCAGCTCGGAACCGGAAGCTGCGTCACTCCGCGGCCGGAAACAGGAGGTCGCTCCCTCTTCTCCTACACTTCGCGTGTAAACAACGCGAAATATCGGCGATAGCGACGCTATATTAACGCGATAGCGACGCTTTATTAACGCGATAGCGACGATATATTAACGCGCAAAGGATGGAGGAATATCAGCCCAGCGACGAGGTCAGAAGATTAACGCAAATATAATTTTTATTTCGTATAATTATCGTCATGTCGTAATATACGAATAATAATACGAATTGTCGCTACGCTTGGGCGTGAGCGCCACTGTCACGATATAACCTACACGTTATATATGTTATATATTACATAAAACTGGTGTTCCCTTAACTAAATGTCTCCAGAAATGTACAAAAATGAATCAATAAAAAGGAAAATTGGAAAATAAACACTGATTCTGATTTATCTTGTTATTTATTCCTTTCCCCCCCCCCTTTTAATTCACAGAGCTCATTCAATCCAGATGACACAACCAACTCCATCAAAGAGGTAAAATAAAAGAAATATCATGTGCAATATTAATATTACTACCAACATCATGTGCAATATTAATATTACTACACAACATCATGTGCAATATTAATATTACTACCCAACATCATGTGCAATATTAATATTACTACCCAACATCATGTGCAATATTAATATTACTACCCAACATCATGTGCAATATTAATATTACTACCCAACATCATGTGCAATATTAATATTACTACCCAACATCATGTGCAATATTAATATTACTACCCAACATCATGTGCAATATTAATATTACTACCCAACATCATGTGCAATATTAATATTACTACCCAACATCATGTGCAATATTAATATTACTACCCAACATCATGTGCAATATTAATATTACTACCCAACATCATGTGCAATATTAATATTACTACCCAACATCATGTGCAATATTAATATTACTACCCAACATCATGTGCAATATTAATATTACTACCCAACATCATGTGCAATATTAATATTACTACCCAACATCATGTGCAATATTAATATTACTACCCAACATCATGTGCAATATTAATATTACTACCCAACATCATGTGCAATATTAATATTACTACCCAACATCATGTGCAATATTAATATTACTACCCAACATCATGTGCAATATTAATATTACTACCCAACATCATGTGCAATATTAATATTACTACCCAACATCATGTGCAATATTAATATTACTACCCAACATCATGTGCAATATTAATATTACTACCCAACATCATGTGCAATATTAATATTACTACCCAACATCATGTGCTATATTAATATTACTACCCAACATCATGTGCTATTTTAATATTACTGCACAACATCATGTGCAATATTAATATTACTACCCAACATCATGTGCTATATTAATATTACTACCCAACATCATGTGCTATTTTAATATTACTGCACAACATCATGTGCAATATTAATATTACTACCCAACATCATGTGCAATATTAATATTACTACCCAACATCATGTGCTATATTAATATTACTACCCAACATCATGTGCAATATTAATATTACTACCCAACATCATGTGCAATATTAATATTACTACCCAACATCATGTGCTATATTAATATTACTGCACAACATCATGTGCAATATTAATATTACTACACATCATGTGCAATGTTAATATTACTACCCAACATCATGGCAATAATAATCCCAGGACCTTCTTGCTGTGAGGCAGCAGTGCAAGCACTGTGCCACCGTGCCCGACAGTACACGTACATTACAGTACATTAAAAGAAAGCCAAACACTAAAACTAAACTTATTTCACGCTTAATTAATTAATTAATTTAGCGATGTAGCGGGTTATATATTCTATGCTATGGATTGATCCTGGACCAAGTTGTAAAAATGTAGGATAGGATGTAAATATAGACTCAAATTGCCCTCTGAGGGTTAATCACACGCTATTGCACGAGCTACCTGTTAATGGCCATTTTGCGTTACCAGGAAACTTCAATCTGATGATGGCAATACGGTAAAATTCTGTTTTTACCATATTGAGGAAGTCTGTGGTGTCTCCCAGGCCCTTCACGCTGTCCGTATCCGTCAGGCCCTCCACAACGCCGTCAGCCTCTGGGCAACAACAAAGGAGAAACACACCACGTTAGTCCAGTTGTTGTGTTGTAAATAAATTATTAAAATAATAATAATAATAATAATAATAATAATAAATGCCTTGCATGCCAACAGGTAGTATCGTCCAGAAAGAGAGAATTTCCAGAATGAGAGAAGTAGTAGGAAGGAGGTGGAGCAGAGAGGCGGGGCAAAGGAGGGGGTGTGGGGGAGGAGTCAGAGTCAGAGGAGGTAGGTACCCTGGTGGTGTCGGTGCGTGCCGTTGTGCACCTGTCTGTGGGCCAGCGGCAGCGCGGTGGGCGGGGCCAGGCGCGGGGGCGGGGCCGGGGCCGTGTGGGCGGGGCCGGGCAGCGGCGGGTTGAGGTAGCCCGGCGTCCTGGCGGGAAGCGTGCGCAGCGTGGCGCCGAACTGGTCCGGGGAGCGCTCCTAGAGAGGAGGGGGAGGAGGAAGGGGGAGGAGTCTAGTTATAGACAAAGGCTGCGGGTACAGGAACAGCCATATACGGGCGTGTGGGTGTCCATTTTCTGAAAGACAATATATTATTTATGACACACAATTACACAATGCTCCAGTAGAACGCAATGGAGTCCTACATTCTTTGTTTTAGAAATATTTGCTGTCTTGTGAATCGTTTCGTTGTCTGTCAAAGCACTTTGTAAACTCTTTGTTTTTAAAGGTGTTATACAAATAAAGTTATGATATCAAAAATTCACTGTCTGTGATTCATGTGTACACTGATCATAAAATGGAAGATGTCGCCAGGACGACCAGAAGTTAAACAAAACAGCTTAAAATCTTGATTCATAAGCGACCGCGTGCACCCACCCTCTCTCTCCTGCGCACCCTGGCCGAGAGACTCCTCTGCAGGGTGGAGGTGGACAAGGAGCCAGTGGTGGTGATGGCGTTATTCGCGGTGGTGGAGGTGGTGTCCCCCAGGGCCTCCAGGCCGGCCCGCTCCAGGTAGTCCTCGGTCACGTCGTCGTCCTCCAGGGTCAGGGGGTCGCGGTGCGGGTCCCTGGGCCGCGCCAGCACCACGAGGTGGCAGCCGCCGCACGACGCCTGTTGTCACGGAACCCGTGCGAAAAGCTGTCAACAACCCACCTTTTATCGTTTTCCACGTGATTCTGTAGTTTTGTTTCAAGCATTAACGCTAGCGTTAGCATTTACTCGGCCTCTTAAATATCGCCAATATTAATCCTTATGTTTTCTTTCTTATACTTCGCGAAGGCGAAGGGCAACAAGTGCACTTGGTTTACTAAGCATGTGATGAAAATACATATTCCAAAATTTGTAAAATAATCATGAATCACAATAATAACAAAACCCCAAAAACCACAAATCTTCCAATTCCCCCTCCAAATTTGACCGAGAGGAACGGTGCAATCCGGAAAAAAATGTTTTCGTAAAATGTGTGAAAAAGATCGGAAGGTGACGACTCCACCTACGGCCTGGACGTGGTACTGCAGGAAGCGCGGGCACAGCGTGGGCTTGAACTGGTTGGCGAAGTTCTCCTCCCCGAGGCCCAGCTTCCCGTGCCGGCCGTCGCCGAACGTGTACAGCAGGCCGCTCTCTGGAGGAAACCGAGGCAACGTGTCCAGCATTTATGTCGGTTTCGTGAATTCATGAAACCATGAATTCCATGAGAGAGAGAGAGAGAGAGAGCGAGAGAGAGAGCGAGAGAGAGAGAGAGTGGGTGTGTACCTGTGATGACCGCGGTGTGGTTCTCCCCGCAGGAGACCCGAGCGGCCCGGCCCGTGCGGAAGTGGTCCACGGTGTGCGGCTGGCGGGACTCGAACACAAAGGTCCCGTGGCCCAACTGCCCGAACTGGCCCAGGCCGAAGGTGTACACGCCCTCCTCTGATCAGGGGGGCGGGGCAAGGAGACCACAACACACAAACAAACAAACAAACAACCAACCAAGTGTAAGTTAGTCCTGAAATAAACCAACAAGATTGTTTCAATCAGTATTTCAGTATTTGCCAACTCGTTCGCCTATACCATGAGTTTCAATAAGCTGAGCAGAGGTGCATTTTAAGTTGAGCAAATTTATTTTATTCTACACACAGTTTTTAAAGCTGCAACAGAAATTAGAAAGTACAAATGAGTTATTATAATATGAATATGAATAATATTAATCTGAAAAAAATTCTGATGCTTTGGATAAAAGTGTCATGTACCCAATGGCATAATATTAGCTAAAATTGATATATTTAACGCTCAATGAGCTGCAGTTCCCATGCTTGACCAGTATGGGGGCAGTGCCGTCGACCTACCGGTGAGGACCACGGTGTGACCTCCGCCGCAGGCCACCTGGGTCGCCCTCCCGTTGACGCCCCTCACCAGCTGGGGGGTGCGGTGGCCGCTCAGCTGGTCCGTGCCCAGGCCCAGCTTGCCGCTGTCGCGCTCGCCGAACGTGTACAGGCCGCCGCCCACTGGCATCGAGTGACACAAGAAAAGATAAACGCTCAATAAAATTGCGAGAAATTGCAAGAGTCGAACTGCAAAGTTTTATCCACTTTTTCGACAAACAGGGTAAAAAATTAACAGCTGTCTCTAGCCAAAGGCCGATAGATTTGACCATTTGCTGGGGTTAAAGGTTATTTTATTTCTTGCTTTCGGTTTTTTCGATTTCGATTTTGATTTCCGATATATTTTCCATCGCTACGTTTCGATGCTCACCCGTGACAAAGGCAGAATGGTAGTACCCGCAGGAGACCCAGGCCACGGGCTGACCCACGCTGACCTCCTGGGGGGTGGTGGCGTTGCCCTCCTTGCCCAGGCCGATCTGGCCCTCGGCGTTGTCGCCCCACATGAACAGCCTGCCGCCGTCTAGTGGAGCGTGGTGGGAGTGCAGGTGTGGGGGGGGCGGGGGGGAAATCCATCAGTTGAATGAAGTGAATGAGTTCATTGAGAAACTGTTTTAAACATTCATGAGGGGAGAGTTCATGTTGTTAAATATTTTGTGTATTTTTGGGCCGATTTGTATATGTGTGGAGTACAAATTCCAAAAAATGTCTACAAAAATAGTACAAATTCTAAAAATAATACTACTGTAAATGTAGAAAGCAGGAATTTCTGCCAAAAATTGATTGAAATAAGGAAAGAGAATGTAATTCGAAAACAAAACTATTTCGATCAACCGGCAACAAACTAACGAAACAATACCTGTCTGAACCACAACGTATAGAATGAATCCCAAATGAACTTTAACCTCTCTCTCTCTCTCTCTCTCTCTCTCTCTCTCTCTCTCTCTCTCCGTCTCTCTCTCTCTCCTCTTCTCTCTTCTCTTCTCTCTCTCCTCTCTCTCTCTCTCTCTCTCTCTCTCTCTCTCTCTCTCTCTCTCTCTCTCTCTCTCTCTCTCACCAGTAAGAGCGGCCGAGGTATTTGAACCCGCAGCGAGCATTTTGATTGGCCGCTGATTGGCGCCGAAGAAGGCCACCGGTTGGAAGGCCGTCCGCTCCTCGCAGTCGCCGAGGCCCAGCTGACCCTCGCCGTTGCCACCCGTGGTGTACACCGCGCCCTGAGCTACACACACACACACGCACGCACACACACACAGGTATACACACGGGTATACACATGGGTACCACAAGATACGCCCCCTTCCACTCCCCCGTCGCCCGCTAGTGCAACACAAACATCTTTCCTTCGTCATGATCATCATCATCATCATCATCCCCCTAACAGAATGCATTTCAGTGCAATCATTTTTATTTCTTGGATTATGATGTGTTTTTTTATAATCACTTTAACCAGATAAAGGACAAACCTGTGCAGATAATGGTGTGATTTCTTCCACACGCCACAAGCCGTACTTTCTCTGACTTCAATGCTGAAAAAAAGGCAAATTATATGCATATTATTAATTACATTTGAATGGAACGTTAACAATGTTGTCTGTCATGGATTTGTGAAGGATTTGTTTTATGTTGTACGCCTGCCATGCAATGCAATGTGAAAGCCTGTCTAACAAACAATGCGAGTGCAACCTAAATAGCATTAGTCTATTAGCTGGTTAGTCTCTCTCGTCCCTCCCCCCCCCCCCCCCCGCCTCTTCTCTCTCTCTCTCTCTCTCTCTCCCTCCCCCCCCCCCCCCCCCCGTCCTCTCTCTCTCTCTCTCTCTCTCCCTCCCTCATCCTCCCATCTATGTCTCCGTCTCGTGAGGGCCCTTCTAGATAAACACCAGATTACGGACGGCTACAGATTGGGATTACAGTAGCCTGCAAATCTGCGGCTTTCCCATTCAGAGGAAGCTATCGTCACCACTGAATATGCAACAACAAAGCAACACAAAACAATATATTGTGTACCTTTCCTGTTGGTTGGAAGAGTCTACAATAACATAAAAGCCACGTTTACAATAACAGAGTCAGCATTTTTTTTTGCTAAAATGAAGAAACAATATATAATATATAGTGGCAATAATAGTAATTAAATGTCATTAATATTCCTAATGATTGAACAACAAACATAATTTATCATGTATAACATGTCCCTATATCATCTTGTGAATATTCTAAAAAGTTAATAATTCAATAAAAAAAAATCTAAATATGTAAAATAAAATATTAATATTCAGTTCTGTTTTGGAAGGCGTTTTGCATGTCCTAGAGGAGTTGTGTTGGAGAAGACAGCTTCCTGCGGGGAGACAGGGAGACAGGGAGACAGGTGAACGCTATTTTGAGACCAACCTTTCACACAAGTGGGTTTGTTCACACTGGATTTGGACCCCAGGCCCAGTTGGCCCCAGTTGTTACTGCCAAACACAAACAGCTTTCCGTTTTCTGTGGAAAACCAAATGGATGACGATGGCGGCAGTTACAACCAATGTAGTATTATTATTATTATTATTGTACTTAATTTACCTTCATTTAAATCAATCAATTCACATCACCACGTCTATGATTTTCTCCAGGCGGTGGAATAACAGTGGGATAGCAATTATGAAACTCATTCTATTAACCTTGCAACTATGAATGCTTGAAACCTGCTCTATTCTTATCTTTATGTACCACAGAGATATATTGCTGTCTCTCCTTCAACAAATGTACTCTTTGTAAGTCACTTTGGATAAAAGTGTCTGCCAAATGCCCCTAAATGTAAATATAAATGTAAATGGATAACCATGGTAATGAATTAGTGAAGAGCAAAATGGAGATATTACAATTTAGACACCCCTAAAAAAGTTTAAAAGACACCACAGGTCTAATTCTTGTATATGAATGGTATAAATGAATCCAAAAAAATCTCTCTCCAATATTTGATTGTCAAAAGATGATTTAATGCATCCATTCAAACTCATACCGGTTACTAATGCCGTGTGCTCATCTCCACAGGCGACCTTCTGGGGGATGTCGTGTTTCAGCCAAAATTTGCTCGGCATGTTGTCCGCAAATTTGCTCTTTCCAAACGTGAAGACTGCACCCGAGTCTGTAGAGGAGAGATGTTGACATTTACATTTACATGATGGATTAATGAAGGTGCAAAGCCCACACAGGTGAGTGCACATGCTGCATACATTTTGGCAGGGACCATAAGTGAAGCGTTGAACAACATGCGATGGGACTCCAAAAACAAATATGACGTCATTTCTTCAATTCTATACAACAACACAATTATCCCAAAGGGGTTGGGATAATTTTGAGTTAGGGTGGGCATAACTTTATTGGGAGTAGACTCTTGCATATGTCATATTGTATATTCAAACTCTTGCATATGTCATATTGTATATTCAAACTCTTGCATATGTCATATTGTATATTCAAACTCTTGCATATGTCATATTGTATATTCAAACTCTTGCATACGTCATATTGTATATTCAAACTCTTGCATATGTCATATTGTATATTCAAACTCTTGCATATGTCATATTGTATATTCAAACTCTTGCATATGTCATATTGTATATTCAAACTCTTGCATATGTCATACTGCATATTCAAACTCTTGCATACGTCATATTGTATATTCAGACTCTTGCATACGTCATATTGTATATTCAAACTCTTGCATTGTGCATGCATTTCACATTATGGTGATTACAATATCTAGACACAATCATGCTACTATAAGTCTCTATCTACTCGTCACTAGTATAATACTGGGACAGGACATGCATGATGCAAGATGTGAGTGCATTATTATTATTATTATTATTATTATTATCATTATTATTATTATTATCATTATGAGGCACTGAGTTTGTTCACTTTTGCGGATTCAAGAACAAATTAAGTCATTATCATCATCATCATCATCATTATCATGCATTATCATCACGCTGATGCAATTCATTATCAGTGATTGATTACCAGGTATCTCATCCTGTGTGTCCTTGGCCATGTCTCCTGTCTTCTGGTCTCCTGGTCTCCTCTCGCCTTTAATCGGATTTTGTCGCGCCACCAACCCGGAAGTAAACAAACGGTCTCCTTGGCAACGGAGCCGACCACGTGACTAAAAGGGGGCTTTGCCGGAAATGAAATGAAATGAAAGACACGCCCCCTTGTCTTAAGGATAGATCATAATCAATGCTATATATTTCTGAATAAAGTAATCAGAATGTGATGCTGTACAAAAAGGCAAATTGAACTGAAGATTAATGTAAAACATACATTACAATTCTTTAATTTGTTATTTTATTCTTATTATTCTACTGTTTATTTCTCCATTATTATTATTATTATTATTATTATTATTATACTGTTTATTTCTCCATTATTATTATTATTATTATTATTATGATTATTATTCTACTGTTTATTCTCGATTGTTTTATTCTATTCCTATGCAACCTGGCACAATAATTTCCTTAGTAAAGTTCTATCTTATCTTATCTTATCTTATCTTATCTTATCTTATAAATGAATATTGAGACTTTGTTTTCAGGCGGAACGTTTGCGCCAGGTGAGGAGACACGCCGGGAACTTTAACCGCAGGGACAACAACAGGAAGTCCCCGGCGTCCGCTGCCCTCAACGCTCCCCCGGGTTATAGTACATCCGGTGTAGCTCACACAGAGAGAGCGACTTGTTGTAGTTTTACATTTAGTTGTTTTAATTTAGACTGTAAAGTTATCCGCATTCCACCGCCGCACCGCCACTAACACAAGCTTGTTGAAGTCTTAAAAGCTAAAGATTGCCATTATTTTTATTTTGTATTTTAAAATTTGTGGTGAGTCAAACTCTCTGAATGACTAAAACTAAAAGTAAAACGTCCCCTTGTGTGATCATTGCTTTTACCTTTGTGTGGATATATATCTTTTACACCGCGCCCTGAGCTACACACACACACACGCACGCACACACACACAGGTATACACACGGGTATACACATGGGTACCACAAGATACGCCCCCTTCCACTCCCCCGTCGCCCGCTAGTGCAACACAAACATCTTTCCTTCGTCATGATCATCATCATCATCATCATCCTCCTAACAGAATGCATTTCAGTGCAATCATTTTTATTTCTTGGATTATGATGTGTTTTTTTATAATCACTTTAACCAGATAAAGGACAAACCTGTGCAGATAATGGTGTGATTTCTTCCACACGCCACAAGCCGTACTTTCTCTGACTTCAATGCTGAAAAAAAGGCAAATTATATGCATATTATTAATTACATTTGAATGGGAACGTTAACAATGTTGTCTGTCATGGATTTGTGAAGGATTTGTTTTATGTTGTACGCCTGCCATGCAATGCAATGTGAAAGCCTGTCTACAAACAATGCGAGTGCAACTAATAGCATTAGTCTATTAGCTGGTTAGTCTCCCTCTCCCTCCCCCCCCCCCTCCCCCCTCTCTTCTCTCTCTCTCTCTCCCTCCCCCCCCCCCCTCTCTCCCTCCCCCTCCCCCCCCCTCTCTCTCCCCCCCCCCCTCTCTCTCTCTCTCTCTCTCCCTCCCTCATCCTCCCATCTATGTCTCCGTCTCGTGAGGGCCCTTCTAGATAAACACCAGATTACGGACGCTACAGATTGGGATTACAGTAGCCTGCAAATCTGCGGCTTTTCCCATTCAGAGGAAGCTATCGTCACCCTGAATATGCAACACAAAGCAACACAAAACAATATATTGTGTACCTTTCCTGTTGGTTGGAAGAGTCTACAATAACATAAAAGCCACGTTTACAATAACAGAGTCAGCATTTTTTTTTGCTAAAATGAATAAACATATATATATATATAGTGGCAATAATAGTAATTAAATGTAATTAATATTCCTAATGATTGAACAGCAAACATACCATTTTTTTTAAAACATGTCCCTATATCATCTTGTGAATATTCTAAAAAGTTAATAATTCAATAAAAAAAAATCTAAATATGTAAAATAAAATATTAATATTCAGTTCTGTTTTGGAAGGCGTTTTGCATGTCCTAGAGGAGTTGTGTTGGAGAAGACAGCTTCCTGCGGGGAGACAGGGAGACAGGGAGACAGGTGAACGCTATTTTGAGACCAACCTTTCACACAAGTGGGTTTGTTCACACTGGATTTGGACCCCAGGCCCAGTTGGCCCCAGTTGTTACTGCCAAACACAAACAGCTTTCCGTTTTCTGTGGAAAACCAAATGGATGACGATGGCGGCAGTTACAACCAATGTAGTATTATTATTATTATTATTGTACTTAATTTACCTTCATTTAAATCAATCAATTCACATCACCACGTCTATGATTTTCTCCAGGCGGTGGAATAACAGTGGGATAGCAATTATGAAACTCATTCTATTAACCTTGCAACTATGAATGCTTGAAACCTGCTCTATTCTTATCTTTATGTACCACAGAGATATATTGCTGTCTCTCCTTCAACAAATGTACTCTTTGTAAGTCACTTTGGATAAAAGTGTCTGCCAAATGCCCCTAAATGTAAATATAAATGTAAATGGATAACCATGGTAATGAATTAGTGAAGAGCAAAATGGAGATATTACAATTTAGACACCCCTAAAAAAGTTTAAAAGACACCACAGGTCTAATTCTTGTATATGAATGGTATAAATGAATCCAAAAAAATCTCTCTCCAATATTTGATTGTCAAAAGATGATTTAATGCATCCATTCAAACTCATACCGGTTACTAATGCCGTGTGCTCATCTCCACAGGCGACCTTCTGGGGGATGTCGTGTTTCAGCCAAAATTTGCTCGGCATGTTGTCCGCAAATTTGCTCTTTCCAAACGTGAAGACTGCACCCGAGTCTGTAGAGGAGAGATGTTGACATTTACATTTACATGATGGATTAATGAAGGTGCAAAGCCCACACAGGTGAGTGCACATGCTGCATACATTTTGGCAGGGACCATAAGTGAAGCGTTGAACAACATGCGATGGGACTCCAAAAACAAATATGACGTCATTTCTTCAATTCTATACAACAACACAATTATCCCAAAGGGGTTGGGATAATTTTGAGTTAGGGTGGGCATAACTTTATTGGGAGTAGACTCTTGCATATGTCATATTGTATATTCAAACTCTTGCATATGTCATATTGTATATTCAAACTCTTGCATATGTCATACTGCATATTCAATACTGCATTGTCATACTGTATTCAAAACTCTTGCATACGTCATATTGTATGTTCAGACTCTTGCATACGTCATATTGTATATTCAAACTCTTGCATTGTGCATGCATTTCACATTATGGTGATTACAATATCTAGACACAATCATGCTACTATAAGTCTCTATCTACTCGTCACTAGTATAATACTGGGACAGGACATGCATGATGCAAGATGTGAGTGCATTATTATTATTATTATTATTATTATTATTATTATTATTATCATTATGAGCACTGAGTTTGTTCACTTTTGCGGATTCAAGAACAAATTAAGTCATTATCATCATCATCATCATCATCATTCATCATCATTATCATGCATTATCATCACGCTGATTGCAATTCATTATCAGTGATTGATTACCAGGTATCTCATCCTGTGTGTCCTTGGCCATGTCTCCTGTCTCCTGTCTCCTGGTCTCCTGGTCTCCTCTCGCCTTTAATCGGATTTTGTCGCGCCACCAACCCGGAAGTAAACAAACGGTCTCCTTGGCAACGGAGCCGACCACGTGACTAAAAGGGGGCTTTGCCGGAAATGAAATTAAATGAAAGACACGCCCCCTTGTTTTAAGGATAGATCATAATCAATGCTATATATTTCTGAATAAAGTAATCAGAATGTGATGCTGTACAAAAAGGCAAATTGAACTGAAGAGTAATGTAAAACATACATTACAATTCTTTAATTTGTTATTTTATTCTTATTATTCTACTGTTTATTTCTCCATTATTATTATTATTATTATTATTATTATTATTATTATACTGTTTATTTCTCCATTATTATTATTATTATTATTATTATTATGATTATTATTCTACTGTTTATTCTCTATTGTTTTATTCTATTCCTATGCAACCTGGCACAATAATTTCCTTAGTAAAGTTCTATCTTATCTTATCTTATCTTATCTTATCTTATCTTATCTTATAAATGAATATTGAGACTTTGTTTTCAGGCGGAACGTTTGCGCCAGGTGAGGAGACACGCCGGGAACTTTAACCGCAGGGACAACAACAGGAAGTCCCCGGCGTCCGCTGCCCTCAACGCTCCCCCGGGTTATAGTACATCCGGTGTAGCTCACACAGAGAGAGCGACTTGTTGTAGTTTTACATTTAGTTGTTTTAATTTAGACTGTAAAGTTATCCGCATTCCACCGCCGCACCGCCACTAACACAAGCTTGTTGAAGTCTTAAAAGCTAAAGATTGCCATTATTTTTATTTTGTATTTTAAAATTTGTGGTGAGTCAAACTCTCTGAATGACTAAAACTAAAAGTAAAACGTCCCCTTGTGTGATCATTGCTTTTACCTTTGTGTGGATATATATCTTTTTCAATTATTATTATATTATAATTATTATATTATTTTTATTATACATTTTTATTATTATATTATATATTATATATATTTATGATTATATTATATTATATTTATTATTATTATTATTCATTTTATTGTATTAATATTTAAATATATGCTTGTGTGTGTATAACAATGATATAATAATAAAGCGTATTTATATAGCACAATTCATGCATTAGATGGAGCACAAAGTGCTGAACAAAAAGTAGATAATCATAAAGTATATACTGTATATATGTATATAACAATAAAAACAGTCAAAATTAAAACTGCAGGATGAGTCAAGATAACCACCAACAACCATCAGATAAAAACACTGCAGGAGAAAGCAATGGTAAAAAGATGTATCTTTAAGATTTCTTTTGAAAGTATCAACAGATGTAGATATAGATGTATATTATAGATATATATTAGATATATATTACAGACGTTTTCTCTATATATTTGATATTCTTTTTCTTAATTTTTCTATCGTTAATAGTACCTTTTGTGTATTGTAAAAAAAAACCAAAAAGGAAAGAAAGAAAGAAAACCACCAAATGGGTGAATGACGAGAAATACCTATGTTTTTCTCCCCACCCCTCACCTCCCGTAAAAACCGCCCCATTACAGGTCCCCACATACTGCTGCTGCCGCTGCTGCTGCTGTGGCTGCGGTGGTGGTGGTGGTGGTGGTTCACTGCCTGGAAGCCGGTGATTATGCTGCTTGCTCCGTCGCCACCGCTCTGCTAACACACGTCTCCGTCCAAAGCCCCAGGGGCCCGGCACATTCCTCCTCCTCCTCCTCCTGAGAGGTAGGTAGGTGATTAAAAAAAAAAAGTGAAAAAAAACTAAACTAAAACCAAATTACAACTGTGTTTTCTCTCTGTGTGTGTGTGTGCGTGTGTGTGTCAGTGGATATAGACCTACTAACTGACACCCTTTGAAAATACTTTGGCCGCAATTTGGTTGGGTGAGAGACGAGTGTTCGTTGAGGAGTTTCACTCTTTGCTGCCTTGCCTTGTTTTTTAACCCCGCATGCAGTGGCGATCCTAGACTCTGGGGGGGGGGGGCATCGAGGTGGACATTCCCACTTGTGATGTCACTAGACCGTAGTCACATGGCCATTGTAAAACGGCTCACAATGGCTAATCACACTCACAACTGGTGGCATAATATGTCCTCTTTAAGTGATCGATGCGTCACTAACTAAACATCACCGCGCCATACACTTAAAAGTAGAATGTTGTTGTGTTATACCGTTGCTGCACTAAACTCTCCAAACCTGTGCACATTCTCAAACAGGCACTTCCTAGACAACCACACCCAACAACAACAACAACAACAACAACAACAACAACAACGACATCTTAATACTGGAGTTCCCCTGGCCACCACCACCAAAATGGCGGCATGCAGCCAGACTGCCGGCGACGACCACGAGGTCTTGTCGGTGCGGCCGTGGCTTCCTGTTTGTATCGGCGAGCGCCCGCTCCTCGCCAAGGCCTGGTTCGGCGACACGGCGTACCACATCCTTCTCACCGACACGTGCTGCGTCTGGGAGGAGAGGATGGATACGTCCGCCATCCAGAACAGAGCCCAGGTAAGGCTCTCTCTGGGTTTTGTGGACACCGAGGAATAACACAAGCCCCTGCCTTCCCTCTACTAACCCTAGCGCTAAATTGTGTGTTTGTACGTCTTGGCGTTATTAATAGTACTTGCCATTGCTTGGCATATTGTATGTTCTTCGATGTTGGTACTGCACTTTCGCCCTCACACCTCGTCACACCTAAACCACGCCCCCGTAGCTGCCAGTCGGACGCCGATTGGTCCGAACCACCGGTGGTTTCAAATTCGGATACAAACGGATAGCTTGAAGCCTGTCCTCCTGTTGCCCCAGGAGCTGAACAAGCGACTCCGCGCCCCGGTGAAGTCCTTCTACGCCCACCTGCGCGATGTGGCCCTGCCCTGCCTGACCGGCGCCCGGCGGGAGGGGGAGAGGGCGGAAGGCGAGGCCCAGGTCTCGCTCGTGCGCCCCGGGGACGGCGGAGGCCTCAGCATCCGGCTGAAGAGCGAGCTGGCGGGCCTGCCCTTCCACTGGGAGTTCCACTGCACCCGTCCGGCCGTCGACATGGTACGCTCCAACGTCCAAAGTGATTATTATATATATCCAAATATATCCAATATATATATCCTAACTGTTATTATGTCCTTTCTGACACGTTATTCTTTGCAGTCCTCAAGTTTGCGCGAGGGGCCCGGTGTCCGATCTAACGTTACATTTATCGGACGTTACGTAGTGTACTTTACAACTTGTAGGCGGTACAAATGAAATCCTCTTTACAGGCCAGTTCTTTGAACATTTAGAAAACATTTAAAACGTGCCTGTTTTGAACGGGCAGATTTTGTGGCCTCCCGTACTCTGCACTGTACTACCTTGGGTCCTCGGCAATACACCTACCAAGTGTGAAGTCGATCTAATCATTCTTGAGATAATCAAATACATGCTGTATATTAAGCATACATGCATTGGGACTAGTCTAATGGTTAGTTAGACACATTGAATTCAATTGATGCCTGGGTTCTCGGTGTGCAGGTGTGCGCTCAGCTGGTGCGCCCCCTGCTGGTGATGAGCCGGCTACTGCAGGCCCAGGTGGACCAGCTGGGCGCTCTGTTGGCCCGGAAGGACGCCGAGATCCAGGACTACAAGGAGAACGGCGCCACGCTCAGCAGAGGTACACGCACACACACACACACACACACACACACACACACACACACACACACACACACGTCATGGCGATCGATGGCAGTGTGTATTCTTTCTGTATTTGGGAGTCGGAGGGAGAGGGGATGAGAGAGAGAGAGAGAGGGAGAGAGAGACTATGACTACTTGTGCCAAGATTCGGGGGCTTTTGTACGTAATTTCACTCTAATCGAATTACGTGTGACTGTTTTATTAGCTTTCTGTCGACCGCACACAATTAAGACTTTGCGGCGAGCGCCAACGAAGTGGCTTCAGGTTTCGCACACTTTCTCACAGCAGCTCTGAACGGTGATGATGGTGGCGATGATGATGATGATGGATGTGGCGGGCGAAGGCTGTTTACCAACACTTTCGTCTCGGGCATAATTCTACCGTTTGTCACAGTGCCACTTACTGTACAACCCCCCCCAAAAAAAAAACACACACACACACACACGCACAGCAATGTCTCATCATAGCTGTGGTTAAGTGTGGACAATAATAGGGGTTAGTGAGGGGAAAAAAAACGGATGAATGCAATTATCTTTGATTCTTTGTACTTTTGTTGCCAGGTTGACTCAAGACGTAGACAAGAAAAAAAAAAAAGTGTATTCTTGGTGCAAACGTGTTATTGGTGCCGTCCTACAGAGGGCGCCGTAGTGTGACGGCAACGCTTGTATCGTCAGGTGGTTCTCTCAAACGTTGAAAAAATGACACACAGAAATGTCGTAATATCGGGTTGTTACGGCAGCGCGACATTTACAGTACTTCATCGCAAAACATCGTATAGCCAGGAGGCACCTTAAAAGTCTTTGTAATACAATATGATTATAATATAATATAGAATTCCTGTGTAAAATAACACAAGCGACAATTACTAGACTTGATTTATGTTTTGGTTTTTTTCAGACAGATGATTTCCAATGTCTCTGTCTCTGTCTCTCCCCGTCTCTCTCTCTCTCTCTCGCTGTCTCTTTCTCTGTCTCTCTCTCTTTCTCTCTCTCTATCTCTCTGTCTCTGCCTGCCTCTCTCTCTGTCTCTCTGTTTCTGTCTGTCTCTCTCTCTCTCTCTCTCTGTCTCTCTAGCTCGCCTCCAGACTGAAGTCTTCGATGAGCAGACCTACAGAGACAACATGGTGGCACAGGTTGGCATTTAGCAACCTCTCTCTCTCACTCTCTCTCTCACACACTCTCACACACACACGCACACACACACACACGCACACACACACACACACACACACACACACACACACACACACACACACCCCTTTACCACACGCTATGTGTCACCGTCTCAAGCCTGGCGCATAACACACACACCCTGTTGTGCGCGCCAGCGTGTGTGTGTGTGTCAAAACCTGCACACACTTTTCTGTCTGCTCCTGAAGCCCCGCCCCTCCTCTTTAATCCCCAGACCACCCCCCCCCCCCCCCCCCAACCGCCGCCACCGCCGCCGATGGTAGTCATGCCAACCCCGGCTTCTGATTGGACCGTTTTATTTCACCGCTTTGTGTCCCCAAACGTTTTATATGGTAGCGAGCGAGTGAGGCAGAGAACCACATAATAACTTTCAGGAATCTCTCTCTCTCTATCGTTGTGTATGTGTGTGTGTCTCTCTCTCTCTCTCTCTCTCTCTCTCTCTCTCTCTCTCTCTCTCTTACTCGCTATATCTGTGCCTCACACACACACGCACACACACACTTTTTATGTCTGTGTTTTGAGCCACAATGTGCTTGACTCGAAAGAGCAAGTGTGTGTGTGTGTGTGTGTGGTGTGTGACTGTGTGTGTGTGTGTGTGTGGTTGTGTATGATTGTGTGTGTGTGTGTGTATGTGTGTGATTGTGTGTGTGTGACTGTTTACAGTTAAGGTGTGGAATTTCTCAAACCTAGCTTTGTTGACCTCCGTCTCAGACGGTGTGTGTGTGTGTGTGTGTGTGTGTGTGTGTGTGTGTGTGTGTGTGTGTGTGTGTGTGTGTGTGTGTGTGTGTGTGTGTTGTGTGTGTGTGTGTGTGTGTGTGTGTGTGTGTGGTTGTAACTGATTGACTGCATACATGTTGGTATTTCAAAACCACCTGTGGAATGTTCTAGGTGTGTCTGCCCTCCTCCGTGGTCGACACACACACACACACACACACTCATACCAGAAACACACACACACACACTCATACAGAACACACACACACAGTGTCTATTTTAAAATAATAATAATGTTTTATATTAATAATATAAAGAATTTTAGAAGGACAAAAAAATACTTTTTATCGACTTTTTATAACCAAATTAAAATACATAGAACATGTAGAATGAAGGAGATAAACAGTATTGTCTCGGCAGCCTGCCCTGCCCTGCTTCGGCTTGACCTTTGACCTCGAACCTCAGGCAGGGAGGTTTCCGTTGAGCACCTGACCCCTCCTGGTCTGCGAGCGTGACACGAAGAAGAAGAAGACAAAAACAACATGGACGAAGATTGCGCAACACCGTCTGGGCCCGTCCGCCCAGATCAAGGTGCAATCTCTCTGTCCGCATGTGCCGCGATATCATTCAAGTCAAGTCACCTTTATTCGTATGGCTCCTTAATCGCGGTGACAGTCTCAAAGGGCTTCACAGGCCACATGTTAATAACACCCCCCTAACCCTACCACCCCCACAAAAGGGCAAGAAAAACACTCCCTTAATCAACCAGGAAGAATGGTAAATGATAAACGGATTGCATTTATATTGCCCTTTTATCCGAAGCGCTTCACAGTATTGCCCCACGTTCACTCATTCACACACCGACGGCGGTGCCAACCATGCAAGGTAACAACCAACACGTCAGGAGCAGGTAGGGTTAGGTGGTGTCTTGCTCAGGGACACCTCGACACTTAGCTAGGAGGGGGAGGAGCCCGGGGATCGAACCAGCGACCTTCCTGTCTGTCTTTCTTGGCAGACAACCGCTCTCACATGGCCCATAAAAATTATATGGCCTATAAAGCCCTTTGAGACTGTAACTGGCCTATACAACTAAAATCGACTTGACTTGACTTCACGGTGACATAACCGACAAGAATACATCTATTCCTTCTCCCCTCTGCGTTTCTTTTTCTTTTCATTCACTTCTTCTCCTCCTCCTCCTCCTCTTCCTCCTCCTCCTCATCCCGCGTTTTTGTTCGTTTTCTCCCGAGTGTGGCAAATTCCACCGTGCGCCGACGAGGGCCGAGGGCGATCGAGCCAAAGTCCGCAGCCGGAATAAAAGTGTGTGTGTCTGTCTGGGAAAGATATCACCGGCGTGGGAGCGACGGCGGTGTGTGTTTGTGTGTGTGTGTGTGTGTGTGTGTGTGTGTGCGTGTGTGTCTGTGCGTGTGTGTGTGTGTTCTCGGCTCTTCATTAGAAAACAGTAAACGACGATATGAGCGGCGATTACATAACATGACTTGACCCCTCCCCACTCCTACCCCGCCCTCACCCCCACACACCACACACACACACACACACACACACACACACACACACACACACACACACACACACACACACACACACACACACACACACACACACACACACACACACACACACCTCTCCCCCAGTCTGCTTCCCAGTGTCCACTTCCAGACCACCAGGTGGGTTTGCAAGTCCATCCATTCTCACCCACCGCCCCCTCCCCCCACCAACCTACGACGCCCCACCCACCGCACACACACACACACACACACATCCGTCCATCCCACCCTAGTCTTCTTTCAGCGCGGCCCCCCCAAATGATGCAGCTTGTGCGTCACCCACCAAACCGCCACCGACCCGGACCCCTCCCCCGCCACCGCCACCGCTCTCGTCCCCTCACCTCGACACACACGCACACACGCACACACACACACACACACACACACACACACCACACACACACACACACACACACACACACACACACACACACTCTCTCTCTCCCAGACCCCCTTTCCTCCTGACCACCTCCACCTCCACCTCCACCGCTGAAAGACGCAGCTTTCATCGAAGAGACGTCAAGCTAAGAGCTAAAACGGCTCAGTGGCGCCAACAGGTGGTGGGCGGAGGTGGCGGCGGCGGCGGCGGCGGTGGTCGTGGATGTTTGTTTATTTGTTTACTCCTTTTGGAAGAACGGAACAGCGTCAGGTGGGAGGTGGTATCTTCTCCTTGTTTGTCCCTCTCCTCCTCCTCCACCTCTTCCTCCTCCTCCTCTCCGCCTAGCTAACGATCATCGCTGGCAAACTTAGCTTAGCTTTCCACCGCCGCCGCCGCCGCTAACTGTGTGATAACTAACTGTTTGGCTAATGTGTGGCCTAAGTGGCCATCGAGGTCAAATGTCGACGGTACATTGCCACGGGTCCTAACGGCAGAGGAGAGTGTAAAGTGTGTGTGTGTGTGTGTGTGTGTGTGTGTGTGTGTGTGTGTGTGTGTGTGTGTGTGTGTGTGTGTGTGTGTGTGTGTGTGTGTGTGTGTGTGTGTGTGTGTGTGTGTGTGTGTGGTGTGTTAGGGTCTTTGTTGATGGGGGGATTTTCTTTTCTTAGTTTTCACCTCGGTTTCCCCCAGAATACACACACACACACCTACACACAAACCTACACACACACACACACACAGACTCGCGCACAGGCGTCCTTTGGCTACCACACACACACACACACCCCCCCCACCCCGCCCACCCGAACTCAGGTCAACATTTGCACGGGCAAAATTAGCCTGCTCTTCCCACTGACACACACACACACACACACACACACACACACACACACACACACACACACACACACTCATCTGGAGTTTAAATCTGGTTAAGGCTAAAACTGGTCGAAGGAGGAATTTTTTTTTGATAATGTTGGCTTTTCTCTGGTCTGCTATATGTGGTGTGTGTGTGTGTGTGTGTGTTTTTGTGTGTGTCTGTCTGTGCGCGCGCGCGTGTGTGTGTGTGTGCGTGCGCGGCCCACAGATAACCTGACAGGAGGAGTATCCTCGTCGCATTGACGCATGTTTATGGTTTATCGGGCTGTGTGTGTGTGTGTCTCTGTGTGTGTGTGTGTGTGTGTCTGTGTGTCTGTGTCTGTGTGCGCGTGTGTGTGTTTGCGCCAGAGAAGGCATCATTTAGTCGAGGTGTTCGTGGTGATGTGTGTGTGTCGTCTGTCGTGTTGCGGCCGCGCAGCATGTCGAGTGCTGCTGAGTACTAAATGGCTCTGCTGCGGTTCAACCTCTCTCTCTCTCTCTCTCTCTCTCTCTCTCTCTCTCTCTCTCCTCTCTCTCTCTCTCTCTCTCTCTCTCACTGATGATGCTATGGGCTGTTAGCATCGGATGGACCTCTATAGCACTCTGTCTCTCTGCCTGTCTGTCTCTGTCTCTTCCTGTCTATCTATCTATCTATCTATCTGTCTGTCTGTGTCTGTCTGTCTGTATTTCTCTGTCTCTGTCTCTCTCTCTCTCTCTGTCTGTCTGCCTGCCTATGTGTCTCTCTTTTCTCTGTCTGTTTGACTCTCTCTGTGACCCGCCCTCTGTCTGTCTCTCTGTCTCTGTCTGTCTCTCTCTCTGTCACTGTGTCTGTCTCTCTCTCTGTCTGTCTGTGGGTGGTTGTGGTACTGGCGGTGGCGATGACGGCTTTTGGTCAACCCAAAGCCCAGTGAACTAGAATCAACATATCGGAGAAAGTCAATCGACGGATGACTGTGCTGCAACCCTATTGGTCAGCGGCTTACGTCATGTGACACTCAAGTTGAACTAATCGCGACGCGGAAATGGCGTGACGATGAACCCGTCTCGAGTGAACGCACCCTTCCCGCTCTCTGTCAATTCAAGGGAACTTTATTGGCATGGGAAACGTATGAGTTACATTACATTGTCACGCAAGCGAGTGTAAAATTATAAATATATATATATTTACGTACGATAGAATATATATATATACGAGAATAAAGAAATGTGTAAACGGGAGCTGCACGACTTTCGCGACATCGCAATCAAATATATAAAATAGAGTCGGCAACATGAACTTAAAGTGTGTGTGTGTGCGTGTTTGCGTGTGTGTGTGTGTGTAAATCATTGACAGCTAGCCGCTCCCTTTAATAAACAGCGGAGGGGCGAGCGAGCGAGAGAGAGAGAGAGCGGGCGAGAGAGAGAGGATCTTTATCGCGCGCTCCTGAGGAATTCCGGGCCTGTGTGGCAAGTGGGCGGAGCCCGGCGGTCACCAGGAACACCAGACAACACAACAGAGACGGGGATGGCGGTGGGGATGGAGGGGGGGGTGGTGATGATGATGATGCTGCTGCCCAGAGATGTGTTTCTGTCAAGTGTGGAGAGGGAGAGAGATTCGCCTAACATTCGAAAAGGGTCCGGGTTCGATTCCCCAACGTTCTCAGTCCTTGAGCGAGGTGCCCACTCAGCCCCTCCCTGCTCCTGAATCCGAACTTGGACGTGAATGGAAATGGATTTGAATCCACCGCAAGTCGCCTTCCTAAACGTGCGATCGCTGTGTTCACCATTATTCACTGTGTCACCAGTGTGTCACCGTTGAGTCCGCATCGAGACATTCAACACAGGACAGACAAACACTTCCTGAGGACCCGAAGGTCAAATGGTCAAATGTCGTCCAGTGTGTGTGTGTTGACGTGTGAGTGAGATTGACAGCACAAGATCTCTCCAGGTGACAGAGGCACAGAGGATGATGATTTAGGGGAATGGAGAGGGTGCACTAAAAAAATGATTTATGGATCTTCTGTGTGTGTGTGTGTGTGTGTCCGTCTGTGTCTGTGTGTGTGTGTGTGTGTGTGTGTGTGTGTTTTCTCTATGTGTCGACCGTGTGCCCGCATAATCTTGCGCACCCCCAACCCCACCCACACCCACCACCACCACCACCACCACCACCCACCATACATTCCCTTATCGGTCTGCAGTGGTCGCTGGATAAAGGAACCTGTTTGTGACTTTTGTGAGGCGCGCGCATGTGACAACGTGCGCGAGTGTGCACGTGTACGTGTGCGTGTGCACGTGCGTGTACGTGTGCGTCGTCGGCCTCTGTCACCTGGAGAGATCTTGTGCTGTCAATCTCACTCACACGTCAACACACACACACTGGACGACATTTGACCATTTGACCTTCGGGTCCTCAGGAAGTGTTTGTCTGTCCTGTGTTGAATGTCTCGATGCGGACTCAACGGTGACACACTGGTGACACAGTGAATAATGGTGAACACAGCGATCGCACGTTTAGGAAGGCGACTTGCGGTGGATTCAAATCCATTTCCATTCACCTCCAAGTTCGGATTCAGGAGCAGGGAGGGGCTGAGTGGGCACCTCGCTCAAGGACTGAGAACGTTGGGGAATCGAACCCGGACCCTTTTCGAATGTTAGGCGAATCTCTCTCCCTCTCCACACTTGACAGAAACACATCTCTGGGCAGCAGCATCATCATCACCACCCCCCCCTCCATCCCCACCGCCATCCCCGTCTCTGTTGTGTTGTCTGGTGTTCCT
>PIJE02002324.1:22500-38606 GCA_002895965.2 Coryphaenoides rupestris | reverse complement strand
AGCAAACTATTAGTCAGTGAGAGCAAAGTAAGGAGTCCAACTTGTCCAAAAGCTGTCTGGGGAAAAGGTTTGATTCGTTCCCGCGCCGCTCGTGTCCCGAACTAACCCCCGATCCATCACCACGCCGTCCCTCAAGATCAAATTTGTATTTTGTTTTTCGGGCGAGACAAGTGGACCAATTAAAGCAAATAGCGTTCAAACTCCTCGACTAACTTATCACCAGGTACAGCCAGGAAAACATATCGACGTTTCCTCTCAGGAGTTTTGTAGCACCGGTGTGTGTTGTGTGTTTCTGTGTGCTGTGTGTCTGTCTGTGTCTGTCTGTGTCTGTCTGTGTGTGTGTGTGTGTGTGTGCACGTCTGTGTGTGTGTGTGTGTGTGTGTGTGTGTGTGTGTGTGTGTGTGTGTTGTGTGTGTAGTTCACAAGGCCTCGGGATTTGCGAATAAGGCTGCCCCCAAATAATGCAAAGTTCCGGCGCTCGCTGACCACCAGCAGGGGCCAGAGTCTGGACACGCTGGAGACCCTGCTGCACCAACGCACCGCCATCTTGCACGCGGTAATACGACAAACCCCCCCCCCCACACACACACACACGCAGGGGTGGCAGTAGCTCAGGAGGTATAAGAGCGGTTGTCTGGCAACAGGAAGGTTGCTGGTTCGATCCCCGGGCTCCTCCTCCCCCTCCTAGCTAAGTGTGGAGGTGTCCCTGAGCAAGACACCACCTAACCCTACCTGCTCCTCCTAGCTAAGTGTGGAGGTGTCCCTGAGCAAGACACCACCTAACCCTACCTGCTCCTCCTAGCTAAGTGTGGAGGTGTCCCTGAGCAAGACACCACCTAACCCTACCTGCTCCTCCTAGCTAAGTGTGGAGGTGTCCCTGAGCAAGACACCACCTAACCCTACCTGCTCCTCCTAGCTAAGTGTGGAGGTGTCCCTGAGCAAGACACCACCTAACCCTAACTGCTCCTGACGTGTTGGTTGTTACCTTGCATGGTCGGCACCGCCGTCGGTGTATGAATGGGTGAATGTGAGGCGACACTGGAAAGCGCTTTGTGTCGCAGCCACAAAAATGACTGTGTGGGTTTGGAAGTAGTTTGTTGTTCCTCAAAGGTTTTGTCAAAAGTTCGGACGACACACCGACGTCACCGAGTTCATCTCTCTCTCCCCCCCCCCCCCCCCCCCCCCGCCAAGCTCCCCGATGTCTTGTCTATTTATAGACGCGGAGGAGGAGGAGGGGGAGGGAGAGGAGGGGCCACACGGTGATGTGTCGTCACCCCAAGGGGGGGGAGGTGGGAAGCTCTCCTGCGGCCGGGCAGCGGGCTGTAATTGAGCCCCAGGATCTTCAAGGCCCTGGCTGGGTAACCATCCACCAATCCTCCTCCTTATTTTCCCCCCCTAATAACCGTGCACCGAGCAGGCCCTCGCTACGGTTGCGGAATAAAAAAAGACGAAGAAGAAGAAGAAAAAGGAGGCGGAGGAGGAGGCCGCATAGATCTTCTCCTTCACCTCCGTCACGTCTTTCATCCTCTCTTCCTCCCCCTCCCGTCCCGTCCCTTCCCCTCCGCCGCTCGGCCTGCCCGCCGCTCGGTCCGTTCTGCTCCGTTAGCGGGCGCACAGTTTCCACAGGGCTGTCCCCCCTCGCCACCGGGGACCCGGGGCCCTGTAATTACAGAGCTCCGTTGGCCCCGGCTCCTCTACCGCCACCGCCGCCACCGCCGCCGCCGCCGCCACTACCCACCGCCTCCCCCAGCCCCACCCCCCCCGCCCCCACCGCTGCTCCGGGTCGCTGGGGCTGCAGCCCTGGCCGGAACCGAGAGATGGGGCCGCCGACGTGGGATCGCTTTCGCCTTGTTTGTTTGTTTCGGGGGTGGTGGGTGTGTGTGCGTAGTGCGTGTGTGTGTGCGTGTGCGCGCGTGTGTGCGTGTGAGTGTGCACGTGTACGTGTGCGTGTGCACGTGCGTGTACGTGTGCGTGTGCGTGGCGGCCGTGCTTGCTTGTGTGTGCGTGGCTCCCTCGCACCTCCGCCCTGGCGGTCTGTCGCTGAGACGGCTGAGACAATAACGCCACTTTGATTAGGGGGCACCTTATCGCAAACCCGGAGGCCTTTGTGACTGACACACACACACACACACACACACACACACACACACACGACCGCACACACACGTGCACACGGCCGCACACACACACACACGCGTGCATAACACACACACACCAGGTATATGTAAAACAAACACACCACCGGTGCTACAAAACTCCTGAGAGGAAACGTCGATATGTTTTCCTGGCTGTACCTGGTGATAAGTTAGTCGAGGAGTTTGAACGCTATTTGCTTTAATTGGTCCACTTGTCTCGCCCGAAACAAAAATACAAATTTGATCTTGAGGGACGGCGTGGTGATGGATCGGGGGTTAGTTCGGGACACGAGCGGCGCGGGAACGAATCAAACCTTTTCCCCAGACAGCTTTTGGACAAGTTGGACTCCTTACTTTGCTCTCACTGACTAATAGTTTGCTAATTGACATTCTTTCTGTCAATCATCTCTCTCTCTCTCTTTCTCTCTGTCTCCCTGTGTCTCTGTGGTGTCTCTCTCTCTCTGTCTCTGTGTCTCTCTCTCTCATTCTCTGTCTGTGTCTCTCTGTCTGTCTGTCTGTCTCTCTCTCTCTGTCTCTGTCTCTCTCTCTCTCTCTCCTCTCTCTCTTCTCTCTCTCTCTCTCTCTCTCTCTCTCTCTCTCTCTCTCTCTCTGTGTCTCTCTCTCTCAATCAGGTGCTACCCCGGGTGAGCTCAGACCAGAGGGAAGACTTGGGCTTCGACGCAGACCTCCGAGAGCTGTACTCCACGGTCGTCGCCCACGGCAACGGCAAACGCAAGCGCGCGCCGCCCGAGGGCCACTCCTCCGACGACGACGCCCCCTTGTTGGGCGAACAGGGGGCGGAGCACCGCGCCAAGCCAAGCCACGCCCCCACTCCGGGTGAGGCCCGCTGTGATTGATTGGTCGAGTTTTGAAAACGTGTCTGGATTCATTCACAGAGCAGTAGACTGGTAGACTGATCTAGTCAGCATACATCTCGGTGGACACTCCCACTTGTGATGTCACTAGACACCCACCAGGTGCGATGGCTAATCACACTCACGCCTGGTGGCACAATATGGCCCCTTTAAAATACAGTTATATCAACTTCTAAGTATGATACACAGCGACACTTGAGGTCATGCCTTGCTCATGGACAAGGGCAGCCAAGTGATCGCCTGCGGGTCAAGTTCAGGCATCATTTTCATTCCACTCCGCCCTGCAGGTGGCGACGGCGCCGCAGGGGGGGACGAGAATCGATCTGTTGCTGTACAAGAAGAAGAACCACCACCACCACCACCACCAGGTCCCGGCCAGGAGAGTGACCCGTCATCGAGAGTCAAGGTGGCCGACCAACGGGTAAAAACGAGTATATATATATGTGTGTGTGTGTGTGTGTGTGTGTGTGTGTGTGTGTGTGTGTGTGTGTGTGTGTGTGTGTGTGTGTGTGTGTGTGTGTGTGTGTGTGTGTGTGTGTGTGTGTGTGTGTGAGGCCTCATTTGATGTTCTCTATCGTTTGGTTCAATGGTGAATACCCAGCACAGGTTTAATGGTATATTAAAGTGTATATTATTATTATTGTTATTATTATCTATTATTATATTATGTATTATGTATTATGCATTATTTATTATTATTATTATAATTATTATTATTATTATTATTATTATTTACACGTTTTGCCCCTGTCATTGCTAGGATACATTAGCACACCACTGAGCTTCATTACTACATATAAGATACAAATATTCAAATAATTTAATTAAAAGACTTATAATAAACGTCTACTAACTCATACTTAAGCTCGGTCAGGATTTCAACTAAAGTCTAGAATGTATTGTAAAAGTATTGATCACACTTACTGTTCGTACTTTCCCAGACAAATGTGCGAGACAACATACTGTATTATACTACACGGCGCTACTAGTCGATACTACGTTCCATACTAGTCTGCACTACACTGCATACTACATGAGTATTGGACGATTGGATGATTCCGGGTCACTTGTGTCCCGCCCAGCGTCCGGAGCGAGCAGCGTCCACGAGACCAAGAAGAAGAAGGCGGTCGGACTGTTCAGATGAGGAGGGAATCGGACTCGGAACTCTCGCTGTACGTGTTGTTCTGTTTTGAAACTTTTTTTTAAATTCGTATTTCTATTATGATCTCGGGTGTTTGCAGAACACCAAGCTCTGGGAAAACTTGCATGTGATTCCGGCCACAAGTTCATTTTCTCGGCGCTGTTGATTGATTGGTCCAAACGTCAGTTGTGTGAAAACATTTTAAATCAAGAGTAGAATTTTTTTGGGGTATTTTTAATTTTTTTTTATTTTTCATACCGACTTGATCTGCAAAACATTGTCTGCGAAAATAAAGCTGTACTTCTGTTGTATGTTTCTAATAAAAAAATAAAAGAATAAACAGTTTGAACGTGCATCTTACTGAATTGGTATCGATTAACGTTGTCACCCGTCTCATTAAAATACACATGACCATAGGAGTTCCCTATTTTTATAAATTTTTGACTCTTTAAATAATATGTTCACACATTAAACGTGTTTCCTGTGATTATTAACATGACATTTTTACAATTGCGTGAAATTTGTGACACTATTCTCAGGATTTAGTCATTTTTTTCCCCCCACACATGCTTAGCCTATTGACCAGCCTTACACACTTGTCTGTCGATAGCCTATCTATCTATATATATATATATCTATATCTATATCTATAGATATATATAAATCTATATATATCCACAGACCACCATCGGCCAAACTTCCCCCTCTTTCTCGGACCGGTGTGAGATGTTGACTCAAGGTGTTGCAGCATCCACGGAATGCTATTGAAGTTGGAGTTGAAAAGTTTGCTGTTTGCCTGTGTGGTTTCCAACAATTTGTGTGTGTGTGTGTGTGTGTGTGTGTGTGTGTGTCTGTGTGTGTGTTGGCATGTCTGTGTGTGTTCCCGTGTGTGTGTCTGTGTGTCTGTGTGTCTGTGTTGGTGCGAAGAAAGCCGCAGCCCAATATAGAGCTATCGCTTTGTTCACAAAATGTGATTTTGGATGGCGTTATAATTGTCAGACGAGAGTAAAGGACGAGGCAGAGGCCAATCACCGTCACTGGGTTCTGGAGGCAAACCAGTCCAATGTTTGGGGTCCCCAAAAGGACAATTTAGGAAAAGGGGGGCCCTCCAAAGCAAAATTGTATGCATATCTTCTTACATATTTACATAGTTACTCCTCCTTTGTCAAATATTCAAAAGTGTGTGTGCATGGTGATTATCACGTGATTAAGCACAATTGACCAAACACATGTGGGGGTGTGTGTGTGTGTGTGTGTGTGTGTGGGTGGGTGTTGGGGGGAGGGGGGGCGGCTCTAGGCTCTAGGCTCTAGGCTCGCCACTGGGGCCGTGCGTAACCGTGTTTGGCCAAGGCGTTTCACTGGTATACAACATACAGTGCATCCCTCTCCTGGTCTGAATTCACCCACACTTCACCAACATGTTTCATATCAAGGGTGAGCAGTCTGAGTCTCTCACAACAACAACAACAACAACAACAACAAGGTGCACGTAATGCCCTTTTTACGCACACACCTGTCAGCCACCCGGGTCCAAGGTGGTACACGCAGGGGGCGGCGCCAGGGATTTTGGGCCCCTGTGAAAAGAAGCCATATAGGGCCTCGACAAAAAACAAATTTTAACATCATTTAGACCATCATTATATATATATGGACCCAAGTAATACTGTGGTACCTTTACTATGTGGTTAAATGCGGTTTACTTGGTGTATCATACTTTGTTTCAAGTATTTATTTAGTATTTTGTTTTGAGGGTGACAGGGGCCCTCCAGTATATTTTGTTTGATTCTTTTTGACACAAATTTCAGTCTATCAACCAATTTATTTTGCCAATTTGACTGTAGTTGTGTCACTAATTACTGAGAAGAAAAGAAATCCAAATAAAAACACACTTTTAATTTCAGGCTTTTAGCGGGGCCCCCCTCCTCCACTTTGGGCCCCTGGGTAGTCAGTCCCACATTTACCCCCCAGTCCGACGCCCCTGTGTGTGTGTGAGTGTGAGTGTGTGAGTGTGTGAGTGAGTGAGTGAGTGAGTGAGTGAGTGTGTGTGTGTGTGAGAGTGTGTCTGTGTATGTCTGTGTGTGTGCCACCCAGATGGGAGGGGAGCTGGTGGCTGGTGGTGGTGGTGGTGGAGGAGGAGGAGGAGGAGGGTGGAGGGTGGAGGAGGTGGCAGGAGGACTCGCAGGGGCAGGGGCGCGGTCTTCGTTCTCCACGGCACCTCACTTGCAGTAGGATTTCCATTTGTGCCACCCAGCAGACGGGGGGGACGCGCCGGAGACGTGTGTGTGCCCAAGAGGCGCAGCCGAGCCTTTACGCACCAGACCCGTCTGTCTGTCTGTCTGTGTGTGTCTGTGCGTCTGTCTGTCTGTCTGTCTGTCTGTCTGTCTGAGACACTTTGAACCCGCCTGCCAAGATAAACTGGACATCGGGCTATTTATGCCCCCCTCATGTCTCTCCACCGGGCACCTGGAGGAGGATAGGAGCCGAGAGAGGAGAGGAGAGGAACGAGGAGTCAGTCACCTGCGCGGGAGACACACACACACGCACACACACACACACAGACACACACACACACACACACGCACACACACACACACACACACACGCACACACACATACACACACACACACACACACACACATGCGCGCAGCAGCAGACGCGCACACCTCTCCAAAGACGCGCCGCGAGTGATGCGCTTTTACGCGCGGGGAATGGCGCACTTGGGGGACTCTGGCTGCTGGACACTGCACCCGCTTCCCTTCATCCCACGGTAGAGTCTCCAAGCAACAACAACAAGTAGAAAAAAAACAACAACAACATCATCAACAACAACAACAACTTCAGTGGACTTGGGCACCAGCTGGGGGGGTCCCCCGGGCGCGCTTGGGGATTAGGGGGGATGCTGCTCCCCACGCTGGTGGCGTGGTCTCTGGTCCTTCTCCTGGGCTGCTGCTGCTGGTGCCCGGGCGCCGGGGGCTGCGGGCCGGGCCGGGGCTATGGCCAGAGACGTGCGCCCCGCAAGCTGGTGCCGCTGGCCTACAAGCAGTTCAGCCCCAAGGTGGCCGAGAAGACGCTGGGTGCGAGCGGCAGGTACGAGGGCAAGATTACGCGCGGCTCGGAGCGCTTCAGGGAGCTCACGCCCAACTACAACCCCGACATCATCTTCAAGGATGAGGAGAACACGGGCGCGGACCGCATGATGACCCAGGTAATGAGAGATCAGCCTTGCGCATCACTGCTCCTGTGGTGTGATCACCATTGAGACTTATGATATGATCACCATTTGGTCCTATGATATGATCACCATTGAGTCTTATGATATGATCACCATTGAGTCTTATGATATGATCACCATTGAGTCTTATGATATGATCACCATTGAGTCTTATGATATGATCACCATTGAGTCTTATGATATGATCACCATTGAGTCTTATGATATGATCACCATTGGTCCTATGATATGATCACCATTGAGTCTTATGATATGATCACCATTTGTCCTATGATATGATCACCATTTGGTCTTATTATATGATCACCATTGGTCCTATGATATGATCACCATTGAGTCTTATGATATGATCACCATTTGGTCCTATGATATGATCACCATTGAGTCTTATGATATGATCACCATTGAGTCTTATGATATGATCACCATTGGTCCTATGATATGATCACCATTGGTCCTATGATATGATCACCATTGAGTCTTATGATATGATCACCATTGGTCCTATGATATGATCACCATTGAGTCCTATGATATGATCACCATTGAGTCTTATTACTAATATTACTATTCCATTTCCCATTTGTCGCTTATAATTGTTATGCTTTGTTACCCCTTTTTTGTAATGCCCGTATGACACCCATTGCACTCTGAACCGTCCCTGGATGGAAGGAGGGATCCCCCCACTCTGAGGTTCCTTCTCCAGATTTCTTCCTTGTTAATTAAGGGAGTCGTTTCTTGCCCTGAAGGGGGCGCTGTAGGGCTAGGAGGGTGTCACAATCACATGGCCCCATAATAATCTGGCCTGGAAAGCCCTTTGAGACTGTATTGTGATTAAGGGTTGTACAAATAAAATTGAATTGAACTGATTTGAATCACCATTGGTCTTGTGATATGATCACCATTGGTCGTCATGGTCTTATTATAGGAACAGACGTGCATTATAGGACAGTTGCATGCATGCAGGAGGGAAGTGCATTTTTTCTGTTGGCCGCACAGCACACATTGTGTAATTGCTTGAGAAATGTTGTGAGAAAAGTGAGTTATTATGACGCGCGCACTTTGGCCCGGCATTTAAACGCTTGGACACGCACGCATCGATCCCGCAAGTGTGGATCTGCCGGCGCACTGACTCACCGAGGTGCGCGCTAATAGTGGGGCGCGCTTATTTGCACCTTTGCAGCCTTTTCCTCGGGTTTCTCGCTCGACACAATCTCGCCGGCCCGGATCAATTTGTGAACGGCCAAAAATATCACGGTGATTAACAGCCCGCGTCAGCGTTTATTTGAATCAGCCCGCTTGTTCCTTGCGAGGGGAGCTTTTACGCGTTTGCTTCTCGGGGCCTCGCAAAAACGCATTGACTCCCGAGGATTGTATACTGGTTTCACTGTTGGCAGCCAAAAAGTGGGGGCAACCCCGTCTTAAATATATGGGGCCAACAAACCACTGCTCTTAATTAAAACACTGTGTCTTCTGTTTTACATCATTCTAGGGGGGGGGGGGGGGGGAGGAAAAGCTTCTATAGTCCTACGGCCTGTTTGGTTAGGGCCTGAGTCACGGCGCGTCTTGGTGTTTACCGTGTCGTTTTTAGCCCGTGGGCCAGTCCAGTCCAGAGGTTCGACTGTCAAACATTCTTAAAGGCACCGTCATTGATGTGGGCCCCCTGGCGGGGAGTGGAATTTATTTGACTCCCAATTTCCCCGGGAATAAAGTATTTATATCCACCCGCTGCTGCCTCCTCTCCGGGGTGACCGCACTCTCCGCCGTCCGCCGTCCGTCGCGCGTCCTCCCTCACGTGGGTGGGTTCACTAGCCTAGCCTATAGCTGTCACCCCAGCGGCGGCATTGACCCGGACACAATTTACGAGCTCCGAGCGAGCGGCACCATCGCTCGCCGCCGCCGCCGCCGCCATGCACGCAGCCACAGGAGCCAGCCCGGGCTGTTTGTTTTTTTATTTTATTTATTTACTATTTTCTCTTGCTTTTTTCTTTTTTTCCTGTTTGTTTTCGCAGCGCATGTGTGCGGCGCTGCAAAAACGGTGTACTTAACCGGTGTGTGTAAGCCTTAATTACACACACTTTTTTTCTCTTTTTTTTAACGGCTAACTTATTTTTGATTCAGTGGTGACGACCTTCTTTTTTTTTTCCTCTCTCTCTTTCCGCCGCCGCCGCCGCCGCCGCCGCCAGCAGCAGCGGCGGGTGACACCGGCGCGCGCGCGCGGCTCATACAGACGCGACTGTTCAGTGGCGCGCGGGAGCCGCCATAAGGTGTGCATACGTCGTCGAATGTTTGTGCAGCCCCCGCGCGGTTTAGTGCCAAAAAACCGCGCGCCGCCGCTACAGCGAAGGCCCCCGTCGATCTGTACCTTGAAAGGAAAGCCAACAGAAATTCATCGTCTGATTTATGGACTCCAGCGCGTTGCCCCCGACCACAGGAGGGGGATGTTAAAAAAGAGATGTTAAAATCCACACGGGCATGTGAAAAGGCATCTATGGCGACTCGGCCCTGAGCTATTCTTATCACTGACCGTGGCGGCGGGGGGGGGGGGGTTAGGGGAAAGACATTTATAGATTTTAATTCAACGGCTTTTTTTCCTCTGGGCTAATAGACTGGGTTTCATCACAAAGTTTACAACACCGACGATTTGTGAAAATGACCTCAGAGAGCCGTCGAAAAGCCTCCACTGTAAAACTATAATGAGATTTGAAAACGTCAGTCCTGTTCTGATGTTACATTGCAAATTCTAAGCGTTTTGCAACCCCTTTGAGTCATCGACTCGATTTCTTAAAGCACACGTGAAATTGTATCACAAGTAGACCAATAGACATGTACGCTACAGCCGACAGGCTCAGGCCCCGCGGAGGTTCCCAAACGTTGATGAAAGGACCCGATCAAATTGAATATTTTATCTTCGTTCGTGGTTCAGATGCTATATCGAGGTCAGGAGTCGTATATATATATTGACGTTATAACAAGCGTCATAAACAAGGTTGTCTTTTGGAAACGGCGGGAACACAAAAACTTGCCATGCGACTGAACAGTGACATGATTTTACGTCAGAAAGAGTAGAATCCGGTTTCAAAAAGTCAAATGAATGTGTCTGAAAATGTGTCCACACAAAAAGATGGATAAGGAGTTTTCCCGCCTATGTGACCAAGTGGCTCCGTCGGGACTCGTGATAACAGACCACTGCCTCTCGATTGAAGACCTCAATTGGACAGAGAAAGGGAGGGAGGGAGGGAGGGAGGGAGGGAGGGAGGGAGGCTCCGTTGCTCCTCAATGGAGCCTCTCAAAGTAGTCGGTCTGCTCACCGGCAAAACCCTGACTTGTTTCAGTCTGTTTATACCGTCGCACCGAGATGTACCCCCAAGAACAACCACACACACACACACACACACACACACACACACACACACACACACACACACACACCAGACCTCTTCATCCCTGCCCCCCCCCCTTCCTCCTCCTCATCCCTACAAGCCCACCGGCATCCTCTACATAGCCCCCCCCCAACACCCCCCCCCCTCACCACAGGAAAGCAAACACGGTCGGGGGACAGCAGGGGTGCATTGTGGGTATGGTGGGGGTGAGGTTGTAGTGTAAGTGTGAGTTTGGAGAAGGGGGTCGCCGTGAGGGAAAGGGGGGCAATGGGTTTTGGAGGAGGAGGAGGAGGAGGAGGAGGTGGAGCGAGGAGGAGGAGGAAGAGGAGGAGGAGGAGGAGGAGGAGGAGGTGGGTGGGTGGGGGGGCTTGTTGACACTGGATAAACCTACGGGGGTGGGGGGCCGGGGGGGGGGGGGGCTTGTGTGTGAGTTATAACCTGTGGCGGCGGCCGGCGGCTACGGAGTTCCTCACATTGTACAAAAGGTGTCTTTGTCGACATTATGTGGGTAACCTGCCTATCAACCCCCTACCTCTGCATGAACTGATGTATATATACTGTACTTCTATATATACTATATATATATATATATATACATATATATATATATACATATAGGAGTATGACAAGATCTCATGGGTGGGTCCTAAACATCTCGGCAATGATTTATTGGAGCACGTGTTCAAGATGGCGTATTATTCAAGATGCCGCCGCTCCTATTCAACCAATCAAAATGTACGACAACTTTTCAAGGGCCTGTAGACAGTACCTCCTTCTAGAACTGTTTGCCATGTCATTTGTTCCCGATGCTTAAGACTTGTGCTCGACTGCGAGGCTATTAATAGAAGCGCACTTTATATTTATATTATATTTATATCTCCAGAGTGGTGGTGAATGGATCGGTCTGGTGGTCTGGTGATATTTTTCTGAATGAATTGCTTCCGAGGTCTCTGTCAACGCGCCGTCCGACAGGAAGCCCTGGAATCCGACAACGGGCTGTTTGTTTGTTTAGCGCAAACGAAAAGTTGGCAAAAACCAAAGTACCGAGCAAGCGACAAAAAAGAGATGAAAAGTAGTGTTGTGTGTGTGTGTGTGTGTGTGTGTGTGTGTACATACAGCTGTATAGTGTGTGTATATTGTGTTGTAGTGTAGAAAACTGTGTGTGTGCTATGGTGAGTGTGTACTTTGTAATGTTTGGTGTGTGTGTGTGTGTTTAGTGTGTTTTCCTCTGACGATGATCCATTCTTTTGTGTCTCCCACCCCTCCTCACCCTCTCACCCCCTCACCCCTCACCCTCTCAACCGCTCTCCCCTCACCCTTCACCCCCTCACCCTCTCACCCTCTCACTCACCCCTCCTCACCCACTCACCCCCACCCCTCACCCCCTCACCCTCTCACCCTCTCACTCGCCCCTCCTCACCCCCTCCCTCACCCACTCACCCCCCACCCCTCACCCTCTCAACCGCTCTCCCCTCACCCTTCACCCCCTCACTCCCTCACCCTGTCACCCTCTCACCCCCTCACCTTCTCACCCCCTCCCTCACCCCTCCTCACCCCCTCCCTCACCCACTCACCCCTACCCCTCACCCTCTCAACCGCTCTCCCCCTCACCCTTCACCCCCTCACCCTCTCACCCTCTCACTCACCCCTCCTCACCCCCTCGGCTCACCCACTCACCCCCACCCCTCACCCCCTCACACTCTCACCCTCTCACTCGCCCCTCCTCACCCCCTCCCTCACCCTCTCAACCGCTCTCCCTCTCACCCCCCCACCCCCTCACCCCCTCACCCTCTCACCCCCTCACCCTCTCACCCTCTCACTCGCCCCTCCTCACCCCCTCCCTCACCCACTCACCCCCCACCCCTCACCCTCTCAACCGCTCTCCCTCTCACCCCTCGCCCCCCACCCCTCACCCCCTCACCCCTCACCCTCTCACTCGCCCCTCCTCACCCCCTCCCTCACCCACTCACCCCCCACCCCTCACCCTCTCAACCGCTCTCCCCCCACCCCTCACCCGCCCACCCCCCACCCTCTCACCCCCTCACCCCCTCACCCTCTCACCGTTACCTCCTCACCCTCTCACCTTTACCCCCTCACCCTCTCACCCTCTCACCTTGACCTCCTCGCCCCCTCATCACCCCCCTACAGCGCTGTAAGGACAAGCTGAACTCGCTGGCCATCTCGGTGATGAACCTGTGGCCCGGCGTGCGACTGCGCGTGACCGAGGGCTGGGACGAGGACGGACACCACCTGGAGGAGTCGCTGCACTACGAGGGCCGCGCCGTCGACATCACCACGTCCGACCGCGACCGCCACAAGTACGCCATGCTGGCGCGCCTCGCCGTGGAGGCGGGCTTCGACTGGGTCTACTACGAGTCCAAGGCCCACGTGCACTGCAGCGTCAAGTCAGGTGAGGGCCGGGTTTTGTCGCTTGCCGTTTATTTTTTTGTATTTTTTTTTTTTTTAACCGGAACTGTTTTGGCGGGAAAAGACTGTTGTCGACTATTTTAAACTGTTAAACGGTCGACAGATCACGATGTACAGGTTGGGCGTTCGTAATATAGCTAGCCTGCCAACAGACGGGATTTGAACGCTTTTAACACATTTTTCAAACCTGTATTTAGTTTTAGAAGTTGCCGTTTAGATTCCGTCGGTTTTAGAGCGCCGATCAAAGCTGTGATTTGATTTGATTTGAAATCTAAATGCTTCGACAGCAATAGCTTCTTCTGTCTCTGGAGGACCGACCGGAGACTTTTGCTCATGGATTCTATTTCTGGATTCCGTTGTGTCTTTATTGTAAGCGTACTGTGGATGTGGATAGAGGTTGTGGGTTCGACGGCCACAGCGTAACCCCCGTATCCTTGAGCAAGATGCCCTAACCCCTACCTGCTCCTTTGGATGAAATAGTCAACTAAATGAGTACATTGCGGAATGACGGCCCTTCTTTTATATGCTCTTAACATTCATAACGCTCAACTTCCTATTTCCTGGTTCTTTTCTCTAACTGCTAACTGTCTGTCTCTGTTTGACTGTGGATCTATCTGTCTGTCTACCTGTCTGTCTGTCTGTGTGTCTGTCTGTCTGGGGCTCTTAACATGCACTAACTTAAACCAACTTAACTGAACTTAAGTTAGTGCCTTGCTCTTCAATCTCACTTGCCACTCACAATGTTGTCTGCGTTAAAAAGAAGTTAAAAGATAAACATGCGGCGTTTTACGTTTCAACACAACGCATTAAAAAAATGCAATTTCAACGGATTGTCGATTATTGACTCCAAACGAGACCGCAGCGGCGACAGATTTGGTCCAAATTCGCGGCGGGACCTTCTTAGACGACTTACACTGAGTGGTAACTGAGATTCCCCCTGTTTTTCCTCTCTCTCTTCTTTCCCCCATCTCCATCCTTCCGTCTCTCTGTTGTTCCTGTTTCCCCTCTCTCCCTCTCTCCCCCTCTCTCCCTCTCTCCCTCCCAGATCGGGTTGCCATCGCCCAATCCCTGACTTGATCGGAATCGGGGCGACCAATCAACTTGAGGCTCTCTTGGGGCTGGGGGGAGGGGGGGTGGGGAGAGGGGGGCGTGTCTGTATATTGTGTCGCGAAACGAAAAAAAAAGAAAAAGAAAAAGAACAAAACGACAGAAACGAAAAAACCTAAACTTTGGCTCGGAGAATGTTTATTTTATTAAGGGGGGAGTTGACCACTAGGGGGCGGCAAGACACCATATCGAATCGCAGGCCTGCACATCACGGACACCACGGACTGCTGGATTTAAAAAAGGGGGCGGGTTGAAGTGTGTTGGATTGTGGGGGGTGGCGGGGGGGGTCACTACGGTGACACCTGAGAGCAGCCAATCAGGCGGGACCAGATTACCTGGCTGTTTCTCATGTCCCCCCCCCCCCACCCCCCACGCCCCACCCCCGCCGGTTCCGATCGAAGGCCCCAAATGACGTCATCAGTTGAAGACAGGGGCCCTCAGTAGAGAATGAACTGAGGTGAGGAGGAGGAGGAGGATGGGGAGGAGGAGGAGGAGGTGAAGAGAGCTTATTGCTTAGCCAAAGCCAAAGGCAATCCATGATCATTCATTTCAAAATAAAGCTCTCTTTTGTTTTGAAATGAATTGTCATGAATGCATTTTTTTGCCCATTTGGTTGAAGCGTGATATGCTGTTGACTATTGGTCAAAATGTTTGGTCTGTCGGTCATGATTACATATCGGATGTGGCGCAGTAATCCTTGTGTCTAGTCGTGTGTCTGCATATACTGCGTTTCACTGCACTGTTTGAAAGTGAAACGATTGCAGGAACAAACGAAGCAAAGACAACATTCAAATGCATGCCGATGATTGTGTTTGTGTCCGACGAATCCACGGAAAATGTGCAATATTAGAAATATACATCGAACAACAACATTATAAATATACAACGGGGGAAAATGCATTGAAAATTTTGAAATTCACATACATTGTAAATCTGCCTTAGAGACGCATTGAAAACATGCATTGGAAACGCATGCGTGGGGCCGGGGTAACAGCACAGGAAGCCTGTGGTGGTGAGCGGTGACCCCGGGGGTCACGCTTGTCAGATGATTAACCAGCGAGTGCTGATTTCTCGCCTCGCCTCCTTCCTTCCTTCCTTTCCTCTCCTTGCCTCCTATCTTATCGGCCGCCCGCCTGGACCCTTGGCTCGGCCCGGCCCAACCCCAAATATTTATTCCCAGATAGACTTGAGGCGGTAAACCGAGGTGTTTTTAACTTTCAAGTGCCTGTGGGCCCGCACACAAACGCCACACACACACACAAACACACACACACACACACAACACACACACACACACACACACAAACACACACACACACAGCCACCCACACACGCACATAAACACACACGCACAAACACACACAAACACACACACACACACACACACACACACACACCAAAACACACACACACACACACAAACACACACACTCTACACACACACACACACACACACATTCTCACTTGCACGCACACAGCCCCACACACACACACGCGCACGCACACACATACACACGCACACACACACACATGCACGCCCACACACACACACTCTCACACACACACACACCACACACACACGCAAGATGTGAGATATTTACCGAGAACGGTACTTCAATGCACGGTTCTGCGCGGCAAACAGGGATTTATAATCTCTGGAGCGGCCATTGTTCTGGAGGAGGAGGAGGAGGAGGAGGAAGGAGGAGGAAGGGGTAAATATTTGTCTTGAGGGAGTCGGAGAGGTTGAGCCTTTGAGAAATATTGACATCCATTTCATTTTTTTTTATCTTTCCCCCCCTTTCCCT